>QFEU01003788.1:0-40845 GCA_003316345.1 Tricholoma terreum
TTGCCAGATCCACGTACAGATGGTCACCGGGAGATCCGTATGCAAATCAAGCCTCGTCAGTACCATATATTATTGAGGCAGGAAATATCCTCCCATAAATTGTTGAAAAACTTGATGAAGATTCATAAGTTAGATGGTTGAAAACCCATACCCCAGCCGATGCTGTGGATCTAATGCATGATTGTACAGTAGTAAGTACCTCACAATGATGCATATATTGCACTAGTAAACAGATGTCCCTTACTGTGCATTGTTATGCATTATGTCCCTGGCAGTGTGCTATCCAATGATGCATTACCAGTCGGTCATGAAATTGCTACTCGTGTATTGTGATGCATTATACTGGTACCACTGATAGCGAAATATATCTGCTACCATTCCATTCAAAATAGTGATGCAACACTTCATTACCCATGATGTATTACAGTGTACTGACATCAGTTTGCACACCCGGGTCACTTTACACACCAATAGAGAAACTTTTTCAAATCCTGTCCAATCCTCTTAAGACTTTTTTTCTGACCAAAGCCCACTTGTGTCTGTCTTCTGACCGGATCTGGTGGCAATCTGCCTCTGTGTTCTTGAATAACAATGACCATTACACTTGATTCACATGATTTTCGGAGTACACCAACTTTTCCATCACAAATTACACCAATTAACACTCTCCTTTTGTACTGACGGCCTGATTCAAGATCAAGATCATATATTTTACTACATATCTCTCCCTAACATCAAAGGAATTGGTGCAAAATTGGGGGAGTTGGATGGCAAATATTGCCGATCAATCAATTCTCAATCACAGCATCTTCCTCCCTGCCTTGCCATCTTCTCTCACCACATCACAGAGCTCAGATAACACTTGGAAATTACAACTAGAAGGGTAAAGAAGGTTCTAGTAGACAGGATCAGGCTCACAGCTGATGGAATTTAAAGCTGACAACAGGATGCAGGATATAGTACTCAATGAGTCCAATCTGTGATATTAAGGCTGGACACTCCATAAATGACATGTGTATCAAGCAAAAGCATGCACTAATGCATAAGATTACAGTAGGAGGTAGTAGAGAGGCAGCCATAGGTACTAAATTAGAGGGGAAGACAATGCTCAACAATGAATGGCAGAGAAAGTATAGTTCCCACGGGTGTGTAAACTGGCCGTTTTTGATCAGAATCAATTCAACCTGTTCAGCTGCCCTTAGACACCATTCAACAGCTACTATAAATTTATCTAAAATCATAATATATATTGTGATATAGTTTACAAACATCCTGTCTCTTCAGAATTGTCAATTTGTGTTTGTGGTTGAGGGTAGTGATGTAACTCAAAGTGGTGTGTCAATTGATGTCGGTACACTGTAGTGTTGTGAGAAATACTGCGTTACATATCTGTTGGTAGTACCAGGTAAATGCATCACATGTAGCGTTCGCTGCCCCTTGCCCTGGTGATGTGATGCATTACTCAAACATGGAATACTACTGATTGCGCATTCCAGTAAGTAATGCATCACTGCCCGCTCGAAGGATTTGCTGCTCCCTGCAATGTGATGCATTACTCCAATGTGGCAATTCGGTTGTGTGGTCCTGAATTGGTGATGCATCACCGTCTCCACAAAATGATTTCTTCCCCCACAAAATGATGCATTACTTCAACACAATTGCGCATTCCAGTAAGTAATGCATCACTGCTTGCTTGAAGGATTTGCTGCTCCCTGCAATGTGATACATTACTCCAATGCGGCAATTTGGTTGTGCGGTCCTGAATTGGTGATGCATCACCATCTCCACAAAATGATTTCTTCCCCCATGAAATGATGCATTACTTCAACACAGAATATTGGTTTCAATCAAGATTCATGCTAGTAAGTAGTGATGCATGACAGCCTCCCCGAAGTGTTTGCTGCCCCCACAATGTGATGCATTACCCCAACCATATCCGAACCCCAAATTTGGTAATGAATTGCTATACACCGCTGGCTGCCCCGCGACATGGTGCATTACTCCAATGCAGAATTAGTGCCAGTAAGTAATGCATCACTATTTTATCAGTAATGCATCACACCATTCCTGAAACATTCACTACCCCTGCAACATGATGCATTACTCCAGACACATGCTCTGGATTCATACTGAGAAGTGATGCATGATGGAGTGTTAACCGCTAAGCTTAAGAGTAATGTTGAATCTCAATATGACACATTACTGCCGTGTACTACTGTGACTTCTTACAATACACAAATTATACATGTACTAGGAATGAACAAGATATATGAGACAGGAGACAAAAAAGGGGATATGAACATGATAGTAAGCCAACAGAGAGCATGTAGACCTGGACTGGACCAAGAAAGTGTTAATGATGACACATAGTATGTACAAGATAAGGGCGCATGGAACAAGACTGGTACCAAGAAGGAGAAAGGACATGAGAACACATGAGTGAGGGCACGTGCATATCAGCCTGCGGTTGTCCCCATAATCCTGGTGCTGTGTGGGTCACTGTTGTCAACAGATGTTTAGTCAGAAGTATATGAACATACCATTCGGTTGGGGGTTGTTCACCATTGTCATCGCCACGTGCTCTTTTTCTGCCCACGTCCATCATCTTCTGAAGACAGCACGCGATGTCCAAGACAGTGTCTTTCCACATACCATCTGTCTGTTCCTCCCACTGTGTATGGACCGACAAGCTCTGACCCCACCAAGCAAGTAGTGTCAACACTGATATCAAGCCATTGGGCCCCCCTTTTTGCAATGGCAACCAGACTTCCCCGTTGCCACCATCATCATAAGAATCCTTCAGTAACGCTCCATCATCCTTACGAAATGCAGGCTGCATTTCCCTCCACCACTTTGCTACTGCATAGCCAAACTCGGCTGGCTCTGAGATAATGGGGGTGGACAAATAGCAGCGCTGGCCATTACGAGACTTGGCTATCCATTTGGTCCATTCACATGGCCACTGCTTTGTTGCTGGTAGGGATCCCTACAGTAATATGTTAGTATCATGAGCCAGAGTACTCAAGGGTGAGCACGCTACCTTTCCTTGAGCACTGAACTCCAGCTTTTCCTCCAGTCGAACCCAGGTCTCAATGCAGGTAGACCAATTGTTGCCGAGATCATGGGACAACAAATGAGCCTGGGCGGTTCACATCCATTCAGGTGGACCACTAGGGAGTGCATTTGTGTTTTGGAACACCTGATTTTCTTTGTTCGCGGTATTCTTGGAGCCAATTTCATTCATCTTCTCAGCATGAGTTAACGGAATGACTGGACAACTGGAGCATCGGAAAGCTTCTAAACACAGTTCCATAGCTTTTGTAACAGGCACATTGAGTGGTGTGGGTGATGTAGTTGAAGGTTCACTGGTCAGAACAGGAGCAGTCAGAATAGGAACAGTCGGAACAGGGGCAGGTGGGGCAGGGGCAGTTGGGATGGAAGTGGCAATGGATCCTAGTGCAGAAATGGTCGATGATTCAAGTGGAATGGGCTGTACTGCAGGCTGCAAAGGAGTAGTGCTAAAAGATCCAGGCTCGAAAACGGAAGGAACAGTCGATGGTGGGAAGTTTAGGGTGCTTCCACTCATGGTATCAACATAGTTAGGGTTGAACCAGGAAGTGTCAAAGCTGGGTTGAGACCCAGCTGAGCCATTTGGAAATGCATAGTCTACACCGCTGAGACAGCCTGTTGGCGTGAAACCACTACCTGAGGTACCGCGATCAAAAGAGGAATAAGAAGGAAACATATATGACATATTTGAGGGCCAGTTAGATGATGGTAACTTGGCGGAATCATTGTCGATTACAGATGGCGGGTTGAACTGCTGCATGACTGGGGCCAAAGGAATGGCAGGAACCCCACCCGAAAACAGGAATTTAGTCTCCGAGGCTAACACAGCTAGGGCATTATCCACCAGCAGTGCAGGTGCCGCTGGGGAAATGGGGTCAGGCGATGAGACTGGGAAAGATGCTAATGATGGTGTTGGTGGATCCACTGATGCAGGTGCCACTGGGGGAGCAGGGTCAGGCGATGAGACTGGGCAAGACAATAATGATGGTGCTGATGAATGCATTGGTGCGGGTGCCACTGGGGGATCGGGGTCAGGTGATGAGACTGGGAAAGACAATAATGATGGCGCTGATGAATCCATCGGTGCAGGTGCCACTGGGGTAGCAGGGTCAGGCGATAAGACTAGGGAAGATGCTGATGATGGCACTGATGGATTGGGTGAGCCAGGAGGAGAATTCTGAGATCCTTCAATTTTCTTCGGCAAGCACCTTTCGAGACAAATGTGGGGGGCTAGCGTTGATAGTAATCAGCAAATGACTAAAAATGGGAACTTCCAAACTCATGAAAGGCACTTCAGAGAAACTCGGTAAACGGAGTCATATAGACCTTGTCAAAATTGGGGATGACATGGCCAAATGCATTCCCTAGGCTACTCTTCCCAGCATGAAAACTGAAAGTAATGCAATCAGCTCCTTTTGGACTTGTGGGATTTAGCTAACACTGACCTTGCGACTATAATTTCGCCATCAGGTCTTCCTGGGTTAGGCCCACCCATTAAGATGGTAAATGCCCAGCCAGTTTCTTCCTCCAGCTTGTTGAAAAAGGACTGCAGATTTTGTGGACAAGCCTTGATCATACTGGAGATATTAATGTGGGTAAGCGCGAAGTGCGAGAATAAGTGATATGAAGATGAACTCAAGATACTGTTCTGGTGCATGTGCACTACTGCCCCCCTTTCGTTTCTCTGTGAGTTCCGCGATCTTGGCATTGACGGCATTCTTCTTTATTTCATCTGCTTCCATCCAGACCTCTTTGGCCATTTTGGCACGCAGGCCTACCCTATTCTTCTTTGTCCATTTTGTATCTTGCTCATTCATGGCAAGCTCGACATGGCAATCAATTTCTGCTCTGCCAAACATTTCTGAATAAACCTCGGGTTGTTGAGGGAGGCGCTCCTTTGCAAACATCTTTTTAGAATATTTTGTTAATGATTGTACATCTTGCTCTCTGTTGGTATGTCTCCACCTATACCAACTTTTAAGTTGCTAATATAGTAAAGCTTAGTTATATATATCACAAACTTGACACAACTATGGGGTCCAAACTCACAGCTTGCCGTTTTTGAATTGCTTGCTTGAGAGCTTCTTCTTCAATCTCAGTAAGGTTGGCCTGTGATTTGTCTGGGAACTGCGCCTCGATCTTGGGGTATTTGTTAAACCATGCCTCCTCAATAAGTTCCCAAAACTTTTTGAAATTTGTCATTTTTTGTGCGCTGACATACTGAGCCTTGTACACATCTAGAAATGTATCTTGCTCTGCAGTGACCCACATTTTCCCTGTCATCTATATTCCTTCAATTTCTATGTTTGGGGTGTCATAATTACAGCAGGTCGACATACTTTTTTTTAGCTTTTGAACCTTGCACTTATTCATTGTAACTTTATGGGGTGGGTGGGCGCCTGCAGTGTCCCAGTAATGGCTGTGGTGGATTGAACGATAGAAAAAAACCCTAGGTTAACCACTTGCTATGTACTCGTAGTGAGGCTATCTTCTTCCGTGCAACTTCCATGCCAATGGCCGTCAACCTTAGTGTTGGTGTGATGCATTACACAATGCTGGCCACTTCGTAGATGATCTGTTGCAGTTCTATTCCCACACATGAGTTCATTCATATAAGAACTTGGACAGAGTGTGTTCAAATTTTCAACCTTGGTCTTTCTCACTTTTTACTCTTTCTCCATTTCTACACCCACTACTATGACTGCAGCCAAGCCTGATAGAGCAGTTGTCAAGTCTGAGGCAGACTTGACTGCCCCTTTGTCGCAACTCTTTGCTGGACTTTCATTGGCAGGAGCAAGTAAGCCCCCCCGATTTGCACCCACTGCTCTGACGTCACCCATTGTTGTGGCATAGATGTGACTATCAACGTCAATGTTGCTCTCCCAACGGTAGATACTCCAAGTGTGCCAACTGTTGTTGGCACCCACACAGCATTAGATATACCTATAGTCAGTGTCGCAACAGGTGCCAACGGAACCGAATGCCCTGGCCCTGTCACTGCACATGGATCTGGTAAGCGTTGCATTTTTTCGATTATATAATCTCATCTGATTGCAGTATGCAGATTGTTGTGGTTGTATCTGGTCGGTCTGCTCACACTGGGTCTCATTTACTCGAGCCCCAAGTTGTAAGTGTTTATGTTTGTCTGATCTAAATTTATGCTGAGATCACCGAACTTGAACTCAGCCACATATTAGTGCGTCTGCTTGATATGCCACTGTAAGCACACCTGTGTCCCATGGGTCGAGGCTGAGGACAAAGTAGAAGGAGGTGAAATGCAGGATACCGATGTCAGTGGCTGCTGGTACATTGTGACTATTGGGAAGCGAGTTGGAGTTTTCAATGACTGGTACTCTCTCTCCCCTCTCTCCTGTTCAATGCTAACATGACTTGGATTTTAGGAACTCTGTGTTACCTTGTATCACCTCAGTATCAGGCTCTTGTTCAAACTGCATCTCTAGTTGTCTGGCAGGCAAGGCTGCCTTTGCCAGAGCTCTTGCCACATCTAGTGTTCGTTTAGTAGCTTTGTAAGAGTAGCCCCTGTAAATTTCTTGTTCTTGCTATATCCATCGTATTGGTAAACATGTATTGTATATATTGATGTGCCCCTCGTAGCAGTCATCTATAAAATTGTTGTTTCCTATCCCTGTCCCAGAAGAAAATGTTGTCATTTTGTCTTTGTTGCCAAATGGACTCAGAGTAGTCAGATAGTACAGTAACATAAGGAAGTCGGAAACATCCCATTCTCAATATGCAGAGACGTTAATAACAAAATTGTAGTTCATATGTGGCTGGCAGGCATTACAGGTACACGGAATCAAAGTACTTGAGACCTGGAGACACCATGCGGCAAACTAGCAATGGACAAGTACGTGAGTCAACACTTACACACTGGTACAACAAAGTACAATCTGCTACAATTACAATGATCATTTTGTCCATGAGTCCCATTATTTGCAGTATACAACTATCTGTAACTATCTAGAATGAAAGTCGCCAACACAATAACTGTGTTCTGACACCAGTTTAGTAGCTTAGAGGTACTATGTGCACCATAATTATGATATTTCCGTGAGGATCGTTAATTCAGCAGGTCTGTTTTCACCTTCTCATTGGCTATCCAATGAGCTGATGATTCAGCAGGTTTCTTTGTGGCCTCTGATTGGGCAAAAGTATTATAGATGTGTGATGCATAACAATCCAGGCATGTCAATTTCGCAAGGAAAGTAATGCATAACTTTTGGACAAGCTATAAATCAAGCCGCCATATATCCTGGGCCACTCTGGATTGTTGCTCACCCCACTTTGTATGAGAGGTGTGGTCTCTGTTGCTTTCTAGGATTTCTGATTTACACCTCCTTCAGAAAAATGTATACTAGCATACAGGCAAAATTACTCCACACGCTTGGGCCTGCCTACCAACAGGCAATACAAGAAAATTGAGTCGAAGATTTTTTCAGCAAGCATATCTCATCTGGTTCAATCATTTTCCCAAGCCTCGCTTGGACCGGGACCAAGACAAATATACATGGGCCCTGCAAGTCCAAAAGAAGGTAAGTCCTTGATATTGACTGTAAAGTGCCATGACTCATTGAGCACAACCACTCCTTCAATGTTAGTATGTATGGCGAGGTTTGCTATGGGCAGTCTGGAGCTTTGTCCCAAATATGGCCACCTAGAAGGATAAAGCAGCAGATATAATTTATCATGACCAACAATCTACATATACAACAAAAATTTTATCTGATCCTGCTTGAAGTGCTTGAAAATCATCATATAAATCTAAACAGCGACGGGCAGACCATTGATGGGAGTGTTGCCCCAGCATAATGTCATACTCACGATCGCATCCTGCAAGTCCCACCAATGCTAATCCAGCCTCTTCCCATGCTTCGAGAAATTCCATCATCAGTGCATGAACCCCCTGCTCCAAAAAATCCAAGTTAGATGCTGCCGCTTTATAGAGCTGCAGCCAGTCGTCCTCATACTCCCGTTGTTGGTGTAGTCGGTGGCCATGGAGAGCATCAATCAGGTGGTTGATATTGTGTGATATAGGTGTGATGTCTGTGCATGCTTGGTATGGCAGGTATCTGTCAAATCCAGCGAGCTTCTCGTTCTTGTAGTTGGTGCCATCGAGGGTATCCGCACTGCATGCAGCGTCTCGGAAGATTGTGGAAGTTGGTAACAGGAAGTTGGCAAGATTGATGAGATCAGCAGGTAAGTCTGGAACATGGAGTGATGCATCCCTTGATGATGCATGAGTCATTCCCTTTTGATGTTGGTATGCGCGAAGGTTCTGCTGGCTGCATATTTTTTTTTGACTGCAGAGGGGTCAGCAAACAACAATAATGATCGAGCTGAAGAGGTACCATGCCATTGCCGTCTGAGCCTTCTTGGCGGCTGCACATTCAAGAAGAGTATAGTATTTTGCACGCCAGCCCATGGAAAAACCGTGGGAGATGGGAGTTGCGAAGGAAGTGTTACAAATTTTCTATTCTTGTTATCTCGACCGCTATCTATCGGGCTCACCGTACTTATTCATTCCGATTCGTCTTGACTCGTATGTACAGCCTTGCGACTCATACTTACTCGTCTTGACTCATACTTATATTCTCTGACTCGCTGAGCTATGTAGCTGACTGTTTCATTTCAAGGATCGCACAGCCATAGTCTATAGTATAAAAGCAGTAGTATAATCGGTCAAGGCCCCCCAGCTTGACCTAGGCAATATAACGCTTATACTCGAATCTCACTCGACTTAGTTGCGACTAACGTCATCGTTCGATCTCGAACACGGAAAGCCTCCGTTGTTCATTTGATTAGATAATGCACGAAAGCCTCGCGTGTTGATCCCTTGATTGATTAGACTTAGATCCGAGTTATAGGCTATCGCCCTTAACAGGAAGAACCGCTTGCACTGTTGGGCATTAATTTGCTGTACATGTAACCCTTCAATCCACCACATTTTGAGCCTATGGGTAACAGGAAAAAAGCAAGACTCACGTACCATGAGATCCTGGATCAACCTCAACAGGAGCCACAGAAACAAAAGCACAAATATGTCAGTTATGTTGCTGCTACGAACCAGCAATTGAAGGTTTCCACAGGCTTTGTGATGGCTGAAGAGCCATCGAGGTCCCATACCACAGCGGAGGATTATGATTAGGTTTCTGACATCGAGGAGGATGAGGGCGAGGATAACAATGCACTGGATCCTGCCTATCTTGAACATCTAGCAGAGATGAATGCTGAAGAGAGTACTGGACACAAAAAGTGTCAACAAACAGCTGCAGTGGGTCTTAAAAGCTAAAACTTATACGGCTTGGGAAGTATGTGACTCACAATGTTGTAGGACGACCCTATGAAGATGTGGTTGGAGGAATGTGATGTGTTTCTGGCAGAGATGATGGGACATGACGTTTCAAGGGCATGAAATGTTGCAGCAGTCCTAGGGTTTGCTACAGTTGCTGGGTAAAACTGGGATCAAAGGAGCTGCATAGTTCTGGATTGGTTCAACGCTCTGCAGCTGCAGAAGTCCAGGCTAACAGACTGGATGGATTGGGTGTTGAGAATAATGAAATCATCCCCTGAACATGGCTCAGGATTGGCGCATTTGGTGCCGGGCGGGTGACCCAGTTGAATTCAGAGACCAAGCTTGCGTAAAGTGACTTTCTCGTAGTATAGCCCATTCCACTTCTGAGTTAATCTGTGAGGAATGTTTGAGGAAGGACTTGAAAGGACTCACTTTGATTTGATGGAGTGGAGTGTGCATATGGCATGAACAAAGGCATGAGTGACATAACAACTCTCGCCCATAACAATCACAACACTCAAATTCTGCCAAACCACTGGAACATGAGGGACAGTTAGTCGAAGCCTGCTCACCGAATTACTATCCTACACATCAAAAGTTTCTGTGTTTGAATATTACCAAGCATTATCTCGTCTGAGTGACAACAGTGGACTCAATGTCCCTAATGTGAGTATCAAATGTTTGCCCATCGTGCATCCATCATGCTAACAATTCAACCACAGGATCGTTATAAAGCATTCCTTAGGATGATTCGGCAGTGGCGTTACCTGAAGCTTTTGAAGCGTACTGGGCAAGGCCATGATCCTGCAGGTGCACAAGCAACCAAACCTGGTGAATGTGCCGTCTTATGCCCCACATGTCCGCAACCCAACAAAAACCTCTTGCCAGGTTGGAAAAATGCACCTGAGGACAAACGGTGAGTTTTTCAATGTTGTCATAGCAACAAACTTTTGACCCTCATGATCTTCCAGATGGCTTTATGCCCTTTTTCTTGCTATCAATGTGAATTTCTGCTTGAAGCACAAGAAAGTCTCAAACAACAGGGCCGACCCCGATCTTAATTAGGGCTGTGCGTATTTCGTTGAGTTGCCAGAGTATATGGAGTATCTTGCAAAATATAAGGAGGAAACTGAACCAGTATGTTCCATGTTGTACTGAATACAATGTGTGGCATACCTGACTCTTTTCACAGAAGTCTAGTTGCTCTTGGCATGACACTGTCAATTTATCTGAAGCCAACCCCAACCATGAACATGCTTCGACTGGAGTGGGAACCATTGAATGCTCTCGTCATGACATGAAGTGGCCCAATGCAGTGGGGGATCTTCAGAAGGGTGAAAGGTATGTTATCTGATTACCTCACATTAATATGCAAGCTAATTGAAGTGTAGGTATTGCAACATGGATTATTTATTCTACCAAAGTCTTTTGGCCTGCACCCTTACCACGCTAGTCGTATCATATGATATCGCCTGTCAATGGTGCAAACATCTGAAGCAGTGCATGGCCAAGCTTGACCCTGCTTTTCGGATCCTCGATGGCATGCAAGCGCTATACCTCGTGCTGAAGTTCTACCTGCCTGCACATATTGCCGCCTGCCAGATATGTTTCTCATTCAATTTCACCAAAGGCGTTGGTTGCACGAACAGTGAAGCCCCTGAACGAGGCTAGGCAGAGGTTAATCCATTGGCGGCCAGCACAAAGGAGATGGGCCCTGGATCTCATCATGATACACTAGATGCACACTTTGGAGACTACAACTGGAGAAAATTTATTGGAATGGGTGAGTTGTCTAAATCCAGTCTCCATTTAGGTCTTTCTCATGATGAATGGATCACAGGAGGAAGTCTATGTCGGAAAATGAAAGCCGCAGCATCGGACATGTATGATCATGTCATCAGTCATGTCAAATCACTACCACCTGATTCCATCGCTCGTTGGACGGTAGAGGTAGAGCCTTGGGAGAAACATCCTTCGCAACCAAATCCCTACAAAGTCACAGTCATCAGTGAGTGTTCTCTATGAATTCTACTGAGTTTGGTTCTGAAGCATGCAGTAGGTCCCACGCAAGCACCAATTCAACACAAATTAGTGGAAGCAGAGGCACGTGATTTGGCAGCTGGAAGGGACTTTGTGCTGGATGATAATATGTCTCCCAGTGCCTTGATCTCACTGGGAATGGATCTGGAGATGGTGCAGTACATTTTTCGCATTTACTTCTCGAGCGTAACTAGTGTTTCAAGGTTCAGTCCATAGGACCGTAGACCGAACCAGACCGAACTGTGGTCCATGCATCGGTCTGGTCCATTTGTCTGAAAAAGTGAGTAACCGAAACTGTGGTTCGGTTAACGGTTAACTTGTTTTGAAAACATTCGAAAACTGTTATAAAACTGGTTGTAACCGGTCTTTTTACACTTAAATCATATACCTTATAATGTACATATTATATATAATAAACTAACAATGAAGGGGGAAGCCACACAAATTGGTGGGGCTTATATACATTGCAGTAGTTGTACATATTTGTTCACAGTAAACGAACACATGATACGTGTTGTTTACATCACGCGTTGATGTGTTTGCTTGCATCACAGTGTTTGTTTACAAAACCACCACCTCTGCCTGCACCCACCACCAACAACACGCACACCACCACCCAAACAAACCAATGCAAGGCAGGGGCCCGAACAACGCTACTGTAGTCGTCGTTTGGGCCCCAGTGTAAGTCTTTCATATAATCGTATTATTAGTTGAGTTATTTCTTTTACTAACTAAATGTTTTTCTTTTAGGTTCTTGCATGTTGATTACGACATCACCCACCCACCGAATGATACGCCCCTGCGCTGCTGCTGCGAGCCTCTGCTTGCAGGATGGCAATGGGTACTGTTACGGCAACGGCTGCCACTGCCATGAACCGCCGCCGCTGCCACGTCACAGCACCACCACCCTGCCTGCAAGCCACTGCTCGTAGGGGGATATGGAGGTGCTGACGATGATGAACGACGTGGATGACGACTAGCGGGAAATGACAATGGCGGGGAACGGGGGACGGGGGATGGCAGGGAACAGGGAACAGGGGACGGCAGGGAACAGGGGATGGGGGACAGCGGGGAACGACAAACAGTGGGGAGGACGAACGGCAGGGAATGATGAACGTGCGGAACCAGGCCAACGAACAACAGACGACAAATGGCAAGGATGATGAATGGCGGGGAACGACAAACAGCGGGGAGGACAAACGGTGGGACGTTGAATGAATGGCAGGACAACAAATGAACGGCAGCAGGACCCCACCCTCGCTACAAATGCGAGAGGGTGGGGCTGTTCTTTTTTCTTTTTCTTTTTTGTTCTCTTTTTTTCATTCTCTAAGTTGCTACACTGCACCGCTGCGAGCAACTGCTCACAGGGTGTTTATGTCTTTATTTTATTCCACATACATAAGTAAATTTAGTTAGTGTGAAAAAACAGGGGAAAAACCGGTCAAAACCAGTTTTTTGGACCATAACCAAACCAATTAGGACCGGTCCCATCAGTCTGGTTATGGTCTACGCCACCTAGGGCTGCGGACTGGACCGGTTACGGTTACGGTTAACCCACTTTGGGGTCAAAAAACCGGACCGAACCGAACCTTAAAACACTAAGCGTAACCATCTAAGTTGATTCTTAGATGTGCACTGAAGGTCGAGGCAAGCAAGGTCTGGCTCCATGCTCAAGACAGTCAAAAAATGAGATTCCAATTGCAGAACAATGCTCTTCACCGCAAGATCGATGCGTGGGAATTAAAGCAGCAATTGTACATGCCCTGTGTCATCGCTTTGCACAACACAGAACCTCAAGGCTCTGCAACTCCACAACAAGTGTACCAGATTCCTCTCTGGCTTCCATTGCAGATCGGCTTCAAGAGTACCTTTGATAAATGTCTCGCAGATATCGAGTGGCGTCTTTGTGTTGCACAAGCATGAGTTCCTCAATCAAACACGGAAAAACCTTCAAATTCGTGCACATCTTTTTCGCTTCAAGAATCAGTTTGTTCAGGGTCAAACTGCCAATACCTGGGCTTGCAATGCTATCAGTATGGTTCAAGCTCATATTGATGCAAGCATCGAAACATATTGTGCAGCATATGCTACGCTACTCTTGCTTGGGGTGCTTCTTGGCACGGTCAGTTGGCAGGCCAAGCTACAGCCTCTAGCTGATTCGGATGTGCAAGAGATTTCAGAGGGTGAGGATGGCTTCTCGGAAGGAAGGCAAAAGTTATCATGGATCTGGAAAATGTTAGGGGTGGTGGATATGGAGGCAAATGATGAGCTGTGTGATGCTTTACATGTTGAGTGGTGCAAATCAAGAGCATGGGCGATGCACTTTACAGAAGAGGTCGAGCTTTTGCAGGAAGAGATGACACGTGTGCTGTGGTTCTTAGAGTGGCAGGAGGATTGGTGGCAAACAAAAGGCCAGTGTGAAGGATGGGGCCCAATGTCTGCATTGAAGACTGAGGCATTGAAAGGATATGCAGGGCGCCAAGCTGCACTGCGCTGAGCACTGAGGCTTGGGTTCTCAAAGATGTGGTGTGACATACCACAGTTGGTGCAGCTGATGCATGATGGTATCACAAATTATACCTCATCGTCGAGCCAACCTATTCCTATAAGTAGTATGAGTTTGCATATATAATTCCAGGAATTTGCACTCACAGTGATGCATCACACACAATCAGTCTTGGAATGAGGTAGCATTAATGCATTAACAGTTCTGGTAAGTGTCACATTGATGCATCAGGGATCAGTGGGCTAGGGGAGTGTGATGCATTAGGATCTGATTGAGCAAAGGAAAGGTTCTGTCAGTGGTGAGCATCACATTAATGCATCAAGAATCTGCACTCGTAGTGATGCATTACACACATGGTTCCGGAATGCATCAATAATTAGTGGGTGGGCACACGCAATAGTAATGCATCATATAGATAATCCAGACACACCGCAATGCATTACAAGTTGTTGCCAAATGGTACTGTAGTAATGCATTATCTGTATGAATTACCATTACATCCAAGTGTGTAACGCATTAACCAATTGATGCATTACAATTTAGCAAGAAGGGCTGGGGGGCTCAGCTGAGCGGTGCATTACTAGGCTCCTTAGCAGCAACTTGGAGTGTATGAGTACTAGCTACACCCAGGCTATAGGCTAATTACAGACAATACAACCAAGCACATGCAGTAGTGATGCATCATAGATAATGCATTATCTGTAACTAATCATGATGCATCACCGTAGCCTGAGCACATACACTAGTACAACCCTCTGAGAGTAATGCATGAGAGCTGGGCTGGGCTAAGTAATATCAATCCAGGTTAATGCATTACTTCAATGCCAGATCGATGCATTACAATGCTTCTTAGTGATGGTCACTAGTAAGTGCTATATATGCATCACTATTAGGTACTTACTAGCTTAGTTCATGCATTACTCTCACAGCATCTGATGCATACCCTCATCTTGGATTAAAACCATCCCCTATATTTCATCCCTTTGTAAGATGAAATTTCATTCCATTAGGTTAAGAAAAATTTGTAAGGTAATACATATGAACTCTATCCCTTGGATGGCTGAAATATATGGGATGAAAATTCATCCCAAATTCATCCACCTTAATTCAGCCATTTATGCTCAGAAATTCACATTTTAGCATTTAAATGGCTGAAATCTATACCATACTGGGCTCACAGTGTGTCATCTCTACTGGCATGTAACATACTGAGTACTTATATTCAGTAATTCCTGTGCTATGAAGTGTAGATTCCCTTGGTGGCAATCTCAAACAGAGGTATTTAACAGTGATGATACTCAACCTGGAAACCCAAACAAAACCCCTAAATGAGTTCGTTCGGTATAACACAAGCCAGAGGAAGGATGTGAGGTGGTCAAATGGCTATCACCAACACCATGGGTAATTGGGTAATGGTACGAATGATGTGCGAGGGTGTTACAAATGGTCTGCATCAGCAAACCATGGTCAGGCTACCAAGCACTACGTAGCACTACATAATGCCATAGTACCATAGCATGGTTCTTTAGCTTTGTAGAGCCTCATAGAAGCCTATGCTTGCTATGGACATGCCTGCTCACTCTATGGAGTGCTATGGAATGCTATGCAGCACATTAGCCAACATTTAACTAACCATTTTTGGTTGGTACCTGGCTGTTTTTATTCATCAAGAATTTTCATTCCTCATTCAACAGTGACTAGTACAGGAATATATGGATCCTACAAGAATATACTAAAAGGGGGAATGAAGGTCATGAGACCAGACATGAGGCTATGAAATATATCTACATCAAAATGAAGACAAAGGACAAGGAACCGGAACTAAAGCAAGGATCAGGAGCTCCAACGGAGTCAAAATGGGACTGTCCTATTGTTGTAGTGCTGCAGAACTGGCCAAATGTGTTGTTGCCTCCTAAAATGCTAATATCTCCACATGTATATGTCCGAAACGGCTGTCGAAAGGTTCTAAAACACATCGCATGTTGGTACGAATGATGACAAGAGGAGTCCAATCATGATGGTGGGGGTCCGATGTAGTCTGAAGAACCTCGAGGTCCACAAAGTTCCGTTCAAAGCTGCGATCAAACTGTGATAAATGCGAAATAACTTCGGAGGTCTGAAATAAACTTTGGAGGTATGAAATGGTGTTCGGACTGTACACAGGGGTTTGGAGTAGCTTTGCGAAGTGCGAATGAATGGTCCGAAGCACATACTCCGTGGGTATACTGCAAGGTGGCCCTATCAATGGGTACCACATTACTTTATTATTACTTTTTGTTTACATATGTTGAGAGGACTTTTTACTTACAATGTACACGACACAGCGACCAAATAGACTGGATTCTGCTCTGTTAGGTGCGACGTAAATCTAAGTATTCTAAGCTGTTAACTAACTCTTACAATACACCTCTTACATACTGATATTAGTTGACCATCAACTGAAATATGGATGGTGTTCTGATAAGTTTTTCTCAGGCCATAACACTCTGCAAATACTTAAGGTAGATCTTGTTCAGAATGAGTTTGATCACGTGAAATGTGTGACATTCTACCAAACCATAATTGGATCCAGCTTCATTACATTTTCGAAAATTGTGGTCCCACAGAGTTGTTATAGAGTACCGTTACTGAAGATCTGTAACTTTAAAATTTCCAAAAATATTGAGGTTGAGCAGCCATTAAGTTTGCGAGTGCTGAATGTGGATACTGTGACCATGTTGTCACCATGACCAGTTCTCACCTCAAGAAACCTAATGGAAGCTTCCACAGTCAAATTTTTCTTACTGTAAATACACCAGCAGCTAGACCTGTATGATTTAAATAACTCTGTGGGAGTGGATTTCTTAAAAATGTGTTGTGAAGAGCCTTCAGCAGAACTGTGTTCAAATGCCACACATTTCACGTGATCAAACTCACTCTGAACAAGATCTACCTTAGCTAGAAATATCAGGGTCCATTTTCCTGACGTGACCTCTCTGACTCGAGGTCAGGCTGACTTGTACAACACTGCTTACCACCGCCAGAAATGTCCGACTTGTATCGCTCAGCGATAAGTGCACGAATAGCGAAGTTACCTGATCTACTGCACAACTCGGACGACGACGTTGATGAAGATCCAGCTGATTCCATCGGCGTAATGCCAGGTAGGACCTTAGGGCGCCCAGTCATGCAAGTCAGACCTTGATGACCTCGAGGCTACTGTATCTAATCACAACCACTCAAAGGCGCACCAAGTATCCCCAGAGATCACGATCACCCAATCATACACGGGATCTAGACTTTTCTCCCATATCAGCCTCGTCTTTCTTTGCTGATGCCGTCCAAGTTGACCTACCTTCACGGGGACTCGATTGCCGTGTTTATTATTCCCCTCCAGCGCATGCTGACGGGACGGTCATGATCTGCCACCACGGTGCGGGGTACTCTGGGCTTAGCTTTGCTTGTTTTGCGAAAGAGGTGGCAGAGGTGACAGGTAGAGAATGTGGTGTTCTTACGTTCGATGCTCGCCGGCACGGTGAGTGATTTTGGGATAACCGATAGGCATTGTAATCACACCTTATTAGGCAAAACGACGTCGAAAGGCACAGAAGACGAAGATCTCTCAATCGACGTTCTCGTTGCTGATTTTACCGAGCTAATTCAAACAATCTTCAAAGACCCTTCCACTGCTCCTACTTTGTTGGTAATTACCTAGATCAGACAGTGCGAACCATGCATCGACCTTATTCCCCTGTCAGTTCGTCGGTCACAGTATGGGTGGCTCCGTCGTTGTACGCAGTTGTCCACGGTTGTTAGACCTTAAATATCGAGTAACGGGGGTGGCAGTCCTAGACGTGGTTGAAGGTCCGTAGTTATACCTCGTCTTTTTCTTTGTCCAAAGTAGGAGCCCACAGGTTCTGCGATGGAAGCCCTACCAGTCATGAACAATCTTCTTAATGCCAGACCAGACGGGTTCAACAGTATCGAGGATGCAATCGAGTGGCAGTAAGTTGTTGTGATTTCCGAAGCACAAGTAAGCGATAAATAAGTAGCTCTCCGCAGTGTTTCGACGAATACAATCCGTAATGCACATTCTGCAAGGGTGTCCATTCCACCGATATTCAGAATGGATCCCATCGGCGTGTTCCCTTTTCAATGGCGAACGCCACTACGCTCCACTGCTCCGTATTGGTCAAGTATGTTCTCCTACCTTATACCGACGGAAGCTCACCCTTTCGGTCGAAGGCTGGTTCGAAGGGCTGTCAAGCAAATTTCTGACAACTCGTGCAGCTCGACTTCTTGTCCTGGCCGGAACTGACCGGTTGGATGACGAGCTTATGATTGGCCAGATGCAGGGGAAATTCCAGCTTGTGGTGGTCCCTGGGGTGGGACACATGCTTCAGGAGGTATGTACACCTCTATTTCATTGTGATATCCCCCACTGACAATCTCCTGAAGGACGATCCAACACGATTCGCGGAGATCATGGTAGAATTTTGGAGACGCAACGAACGAGTTGGTGTAGGGGTAAAGAGGGTCGGGGATATCTAGAGCAATGCGTTACAACAACTTGTACAGTAACCTTGGAGTCACCTTCCACAAGCACACTACGTCGGTTTAAGAAACCTCATTGCCCAGCACCTTATCTTCAACACGTTTCTCCTCTTCGTACTTCCCGTTCCGCACAGGCAATCCAGCAAATCTACTCCGCAAGGCCTCATACTTCCGCCTCTGCGTGACGCTGACACTTGGACTAACCTTGTCCAGTGCCTTCGCGAAATCAAATACCTGCACTACTATCTTCGGCTCCTCAATGCCAAACTGAGTGTGCTCGACCATTTGATCCAACGGACCCCAAGTTCTTTTCAGTGCAACAACTCCCGCCTCTCTCACTAGTGCCGCCAAATCGGCTCCACTATATCCTTCGCAATGGTCTCTCACCAGTTTTTCCACTCCGTCGACACCTTCTTTACCACCCAACGGTATCTTCTGTGTTACGGTGCGCATGATTTCGACACGCTCATCAGCGGAGGGCAAGTCGACGAAAAGTAACTTGTCCAGTCTCCCAGGGCGTACCATCGCGGGATCGATCATGTCGGGGCGGTTGGTGGCGGCAATGACATATACGCTTTTGCGTGGGTCAAGACCATCAAGCTCTGTCAGTAGCGTATTGACAACTCGGGCAGAAGATTCAGACTGCGGTCAGATGACTGCAGTTGGTCTATGGAACAATGAATATTAGGTCGGTGACATACCAGGCTATCGTCTCTCCGGGGAACCAGCGCGTCTAATTCATCGAAAAATATCACACATGGCGAGGAGGCCCGTGCACGGGAGAACACCTGCCTAATCGCCCTCTCGCTCTCTCCGACATACTGGATGCCAGTAATTGAGTCTCAGAATGCTACAGTTGTGGAATGACAGTACCTTATTAAGGAGCTCCGGTCCCTTCACACTGATGAAGTTGGCTCTGGATTCATTTGCCACAGCTTTTGCTAACAGTGTTTTCCCACACCCTGGTGGGCCCCACAAAAGTACACCACATGCTGCCTCGATGCCCACAGCGCTAAATAACTCCGGCCTCCGGATAGGTTGAACAATTGCCATGTGCAGCTCCTCCCGCGTGTCGTGGAGGGCACCAACATCTGCCCAAGTGACGTCCGGGACAGTGGCAAAACCTTCGCGCTTGGATGAGGGCTGCACCTCCTTGAGTGCGAGCATGAAATCAGCAGGGATTATGCAGAGAGGAGCAAGCTGTGCTTCCGAGAGGGGATCGGGGTGCGCATTGAGGAAGTGGGCTATTGAACTAGAGGAGAATTGCGTAATGATGTGGGAAAAGGGTGTGATTTTGTTTGGGGCTGGATAAGGCTGGGGTTCGGAGGGAGAAGGATCAACGATCATGAAGCCCTCTTGGAGACACTGGGTCTTGGAATCGGAAGTTCCTTCCGTGAGCACTAACGTTCCGTCTGAGAGTTGTTTGAAAATTCTTTTAACGGCAATGATGCCTGCTGCACTCGTCAAAGCTGATAGGTCTGCCCCGACATATCCTGGCGTGGCTTTTCCAAAGGCAGTGAAATCGAAATCACCATCTAGTCGCAACTTGGAGCATAGTACACGAAGGATTCTGAGTGTAGATCAAGTTGAAGGAAGTTGGCATAGACAAAAGGAACGAACTTGGCGCGAGCTTCTTCGTCTGGAACGCCCAAGCAGATCTCGTGATCGAACCTCCCTGCTCTCCGGAGTGCTGGATCAAGCGAGTCAGGTCTATTCGAGGCGCCTATGACGATGACAGGCTTGTTGTCGGTCTTATCCCATGACAGTTCTGCGATTTGAGAAACAGTCAGTAGAATGAAGTTGGGTAGGAGATGCGAGCTAAGGTACCGTCCATGCAGGTTAGAAATTGTGCTACTATTCGCCTCTCCATCTCCCGTTGAGCACTTTCTCTTTTGGGAGTGATGGCATCTATCTCGTCTATGAACAGCAGACAAGGCGCAACACGCTACAGTAGATGTAAGAATTTGGCTCGCACAAGAACGGAAAAGAAGGAACTTTGGCCTCATCAAACGTCTCTCTCAGAGTTTTCTCCGACTCCCCAGACATTCCAGAAACGATAGAAGGTGCGGAAACACTGATGAAGGGCAAACCAAGTTCCTTCGATGCCATCGGGTCAGTCGTTATATTTCAAGGGCAGTAAGAACAGGATATTACCCCTGCCATTGCATTTGCCAACAATGTCTTACCACAGCCAGGAGGCCCATGTAATAATACACCACGGGGAGGTTGCACACCGGTATGCAGATATATTTCGGGATGGCACAAGGGCATCGCAACGAGTTCCAGCATTTTTTCCACACATTCATCGACACCTCCCAGATCTGACAGCCGTGTAAACGGTGGCGTAAATTCCTTGGATATGGAACCAGACGAAATCTTGGTCCTCTTGCTGCTAGAGTCCACCACGCGAGATGAACGTATCTTCCGTTTTCCGCTTGACGATTGGGCATCCAGAGTAACCCCATCTTTCAATGAGATGTTTTCGGAGTGGTCTTGTAACTGCGGTGGTGTGACGAGTGTAGCATCTTCGACCACAGGAGTTGCCACGGGCGAAATTCCTGGTGTAGTGGGAGAATTCAAATTGAGTTTACTTCGTCTGTGGTTGGACCAAAGCCCTTGCATCGATTTGTTCAGAACGTTGGAACCCTATCTGCTGCTTTGTGAGTTTTCAGATTGAATGATTGACGCGACGAGGACGCACGGGCGCATCCATTGAAATCTTTGAGGGCGAATCGCAACTATATTTGGCTACCTTTGGCATCCTCCATCCATAAGTAAATAAACAAAGTATCATCAACAGTGCGCAATTGCGATTAACCTGAATTCTTCTAGAGAAGTGGGACATCGTTACTTCGAATTACTACGACATTTCTACGCAATACTGGTAACACATTCCAAGGGAACCAGATCATCATGCAGACTCCAAGAGCGCGATGGTACAAACGTCATGTT
This sequence comes from Tricholoma terreum, assembly GCA_003316345.1. Taxonomy (NCBI): domain Eukaryota; kingdom Fungi; phylum Basidiomycota; class Agaricomycetes; order Agaricales; family Tricholomataceae; genus Tricholoma; species Tricholoma terreum. The sequence continues at coordinate 21,414 of QFEU01003788.1, forward strand.
CTATGGCCAACAGCACTAGAAGTGGAACCTCTCATTGTCAATCTATTCAATCCCAAAACCACTGCCTGTCTGATATGTTCAGATGTTGTTTCGAGGAGAGACAAATGAACGTACTCAATTTGATTATCAGACCGTGACTCTACCCACTCCGAAGTCTCTCGCATGCACACGGCGATTTGTAATTCGAAGGGATCGTTTGACCTTAGGCTCCCCTGTCTTCCCCCGAGCCTCAGCCCGCTTCGCAAGGAAGTCTCGCGGGTGATATCGGTTGTCCTCCCTGCCCACTACATCCGCCCGTACGACGTTTGGAACCTCGGTAGAACTTTCGCGAGGATAGACGCCGTCGGCGTAATAACGCGCCGCCACACCGGCATTGGCATTAGCACGAGGGATAACTGCGGCATTGGAGACCGAGAAGACAGCAGCAACGAGGAGGGCAACGGTCATGGATGAGAAACGCATGGTGAAGGAGTGTAAGAGACAACGGCTTGTAATGTGGTTGGGAGGATTAGAATCTTCACCGGGAAGAGATTCGAGATACAAGACTAGCTTGTAGAGGGAGGTGAGCGGAGAACACAAGGCCAAGCTTGTGAGAAGGAGGGCAGGTTTGAAGACTGGCTTGGGGATAGCAAGAACTTGACGGTCGCTCTTTTCAATGTCTCTGTGCAGTGCATCTATGATGGTAACCAAGGGTTTCAATATACTGTGTGTTTTCAGAATGCATCAGCAGAAGTCGATTTACAAATTTATGTAAAAACAAGGAGTGTTTTGATGTTAGGTTTGAAATAAGTGGACGAGTGTGAATGATGCATCCGACATCTAGAGCCAAGCGCTTGCAAAACGCATCGAACGGTGCACAGCACAGCCCGGTCATCATCGTCAGAGCTTGAGCGATCGCGAATTGAAACCTGGATTGCATGTACATGAACTTTTTTGGAGGATGAAACGCCGTGCTGTGTCCCTCTGATGATCGATCCCTCAGGCTGGTTGCTGGCAACCAATCGGAATCAATCAGTTTGTGATGTTTTGTGCTCAAACGCATGTTATATGGCTCATTCTATCCTTTGTAGGCCGATAATCTGGTTCTCGGCTGACCTTGGGTGTGAGACTGGTGTTGGCGACTTTCGCGGAGGCCCTGCTGCGCTGTGATGCTCAAGTTGGTATTCAAGGAAGATAAGGAACGTCCGAAAAGTTTGATAGCTATTCCAAAAATATGTATTATTTATTCATCACAACTTGAAAAAATCAAGACTAGCGAGGTTTACCGCATGAATCTATCACATGCTGTCTTGCACGCTTCTGTTCAGAACCTCCAACGCCAGGAACCTCCTCCGGCGTTTCGTTATCCAAATTTACCTTTGCGAAGAGACGTCAGTGAGGTGACTGACGCAATGATGCTACTTCAGGGAAAACGCACGCGGCCGCGGTCAGCACCGGCGTTTATGAGAACGACGGCGGCTTCTGCGTGGGCTGAATCCATCGCGAGATGCATAGGGGTGTTCCCTGTTGACGCGAGTCATGCCTGAAACCTGAGTTTACAGTTAAGATAAAATTTACCCAGTCGATCCCCAGAATTCAGACGAATCTTGTTCGTCGAGGTGGAAGAGTCCAACAAGAGTCGAATGAATCCAACAGAGCCGGTGGTAGCCGCCCGGTGACTACTAAGCATGAGTATTCCGAAGGCCAAACTGTATATAGCGCATACAGGGGAACTTGGTTGGCTTTATCTTTTGCATTGATCTACCAAGAGGCCGGCTGAGAACTCCTCGGTCATAACATGCTCGCGTCAAAAATACGTACGTCTGCACCCCTTGAGATCAGGAGCCTGCCAGTCTGAAGCATAACCGTCAGGAAGATAGCAGGTAATATTGCCAAAATGACAGCGCACATCGATACGAGACTTAGAGGCAGCATAGTGCCTCGAGGTAGACAAAATAGGGCTGTTGGGTTGGTGACTCGTGACCGCAGGTAGTTGGACTTACAGAGGGCTGATACCCTTGTTATTCTTTCTGTTCGCATCGCTTAGTGCATAAGAACGTTCGGAAGTGGACTTTCACACCTATTTACGTCTGCACCAGCCCCTACCAGCTCTTGGACGACACTGTCATTCCCAGCACTGACTGGATGACGTGAATTAATTAAGTGCAGGTCGGAAATATCCCAACATGTGACTTGCCTGCGATATGAAGTGGGGTCCAACCACTGTTATCCACTTTGTCTACGTCAACCTTCTGATCGATGAGGAACCGAGCGATGTCAATTGAACCGGAGGATGCTGCCCAATGGAGAGGAGTACGTTCGTCCTACAGTACAAAGGACATACTCAATGAGCGCTTATACGCGGATTGTCTTTTATTTATATTTACCACGTCAAGAGCATTAACAACGTTTGGATCTTCTGTGATAAGTGCACGAAGGAGGGAAAATTGATCTGGAACATGAGGATGGTTTAAGCTGAGATAAAGACAGGAATAAGTAAGAATCTACTGTTCTGTGCCGCAGAGTGAACGGAGAAATTGGACATTATGAGAGAAATAATGATGGTGCTGAGAATCAGTGATTAGCGTGCTTGCGCGTTCAGGCGTGATGCATCACGTGGATCACGTAACCCTAACCCAGTCTGAAACCATTCTCCAACGATGCAACCATACAGTTATTCGGAAAAGACTGCTGTGGGTCAAAGTAGCCCTCATGCGTTGCTACCATTTCTACAGCGCCAGTCGCAAAATACTCTAACCCGCTTGTATCAACGACCTTCGTCATGTCTATCGATATTTAGGTTGTTCCCGTGACATTCACCATATCTTCTTTATCTGACAAACCTTACAGGCTCCTTGCACCTTTGGAGCGTCAGATTGTTATGAATCTGCTATGGTTAGAGTCTCCAATCCATGCTTCTACCATGGCGGCTTGGGTTGTTCAGGAGGGCAAAAAGTATTGCAGATATGTGTTATTTCATACTCGTTCTTCATTGTTCATATGTTTATATCATAAAGGCTGTACGATGATGCGTTGCTAACTCTATCTCATCTTCACATCCCATCCAACTCCGCGGTTAAGTTGGCCCTGAATTCTACATTCAAGACGAGCTTTCGACAGGCCATTACTGGCAGGTAAGCCTTGTGGTGACTATGTCTCTGTATTTCAAGTAAGACAAGTGCAGTGGGACTAGCGGAAGCTTTGGTGTTCCTGCGGAGGTAGATAAACAGCACCCGCCTCTTGATGTTGCCGGGCTCGATGCATATGCTTTGGAGAGATGGGAGGTATGTTGTAACTCTGCCTTGAAATGTGTTTAACATCGCTGGTAATCAGACCATTCTTCATTATATGGTGTCGTCTGGGACGGGTCAGCACCCTGTGAAACCTTCCCCTGGGGTGCTTTTTCTCTTGGAACGGAGTGGATTGATGGGTAGCTTTCAGTACGCATCGCACGAATTTTTAATTACCCATTCATCATTATCTTTGTAGTGGTTCTCCTCTCCAGATTACATCAGGAGGCTTCCAATTCCTTTTGCACTCGCCTCATGCCCAGCTTTGGGATCTCTTACTCCAATATCTGCGCATGGCCGAGGTGTGTAGCATTTATGAATCACGTCAATGAAGTGATTATAGGAAGACTACAGGAGCGACAGATGGATCTTGTAGAAGTTCTAAGTTTTCTGTTCATGCTGTCCACCATGGGACTTGGCAGAGTTGGTTTACCTTATTTTTGTCGACCGTTCTTGGTTCCTACTTCGAGATCCTAGGAGTATTCAACTGAAAACCTAGGCGTGAGCCAAAAAGCGATGCTGGAAGACTTACGTGACTATGGTCTCATTTGGCAGCGAAAGGTTCATGCGCGTATCGATCAAAGTCGATGTGTCTGATCGTTCTATACAGCCTTCATCACGGCGTTTCAGCCCCACTCGTCTCGCGACTACACTGACCTCTTCTTCCCCACCTCTTCCGACCTCCACCGGCACCAGTTCCGGTCCCAAAGAGGGATTCATCGTTCTCGAAACGAATTATCGAATATATGCCTATACTGGCAAGCATTCGCTCACTATCTAACCTCCTTTTGCTTATTTTCCATCAGACAATCCCCTTCAAACCGCCGTTCTTAATCTTTTTGTCTCGTTGAAGTATCGTTTCCCTAATCTTGTCGTTGGCTCTATTACTCGTGACAGCGTCAAGAAGGCCCTTAGCAATGGAATCTCGGCTGACCAGGTTACTCATCGGTTTTCTATGCAACGACAATGATGAATTAATTTGATGCTTTCCAGATAATCAGTTACTTAATTAGTCATGCCCACCCCCAAATGCGAAAGAACGTACGTCTCTTCTCTTGTACTTCCTCGCTGGGCCATGTACCAACAGGCTCAGAACCCACTCCTGCCCGTCACGGTCCAAGACCAAATACGACTGTGGGAGTTAGAAAAGAATCGCCTCAAGTCTCGAGAAGGTCCACATTCACTTTATCAGCGGCCTCCCCATCATTTACGACTCCCTTTCAGGATATCTTTATACCGCTTTCGCGTCTCAAGCAGATTACGAATTCGTTCTGAATTATGCGAAGGAGCTTGGCGTTGTATTATGGGAAAACACCGCCAAAAGGTGCTTTTTCGGCAGCTCCGAAGGACATACAAATATTAAAGCATTCATCGAGAGGAGGCCCAGCACGGCCTAGTATATCTCTACATGTGTTGGTCTCATCTTCTGCTCTTCTTGCCCAACATCTAATGTTATCCATGTAGTAAAACATCCCATTATCCACTCAGTCGTGGCCCATCTTTATATTATCTCTTTGGACCTCAACCACTGGTTTTCATCATGTGAGGCCGGGGCGAGGTGCCTGTTAACATGGTCATATATATGGCTTGCGAGTCCTCCATTCGGTATGCATACTTCCTCTTCTTTTGTTCTGGAATCCTTGTGCAGCCCAGGCCAGCCCATCGAAGAAATAAAGCTTAAGGGTTGCAAGTCACGGTACAAACACTCAATTGTCACTATCTAGTAGTCTTGGGGTGAGACCATTCCGCGATGCACGGACGAGAAGTGAGGCCATTATTGAACTTTGTTTGACACGAGTCTAATCTATATCTGCGATTGAAACTAGCTTCTGAGCCCTCTACTGATGGCCATGTAACATTGAAAGAACACTTGGTGAAAATCGGCTTGGTACATATACTAAGCAAACATATTGGAAGGGTCATGGGATATGGAATGTTGCAACGTGTTACCGACTAGGTATCTCCAAAATCCTCAGCATTGGAGACATCCTCGGGGCTTGACGTGTACGACGGGGCATATGAGTGTAAAGCCGAGTGTGATGGTACTGAATGCAGCTGGGAAGGATGGGAAAGGTTGCTAACTCCAGAAGACCAAGCTCCGTAGGAATGAGCCGCTCTGTGGTAGCCGTGGTGCGAAGAAAACTGTGAAGACTGAGGTGTCGCGAAAGTTGGCTCGGGCTGCGAGTTACGAAGGTGCTTTTCTACACTGGAGGGTTCTCGTGGAACCCATGGCAGGCGCTGATGCCCACTCTCCCGACTTCCTACCAGATCGACTGGTAATCGGTTGTGGAAACCCGACATAGTCTCGCTCTCTCTATGACTGCGGTGCGGCCCCACGCTTGAGTCCTGGTATAAAGTGTTGGACCGGACACGGTTTGACCGTTCTGTGTGCGGTGCAGTTGGTACCGAAGAGTCGTAGGAGTCCTGTCGCCAGCGAGTTGTCTGTGGCTGGATAGAAGGCCAGGAACCTGATTGTAATGGTGTCACGCCGTCCCGTCGTCTGGAAACGCTGTGGGGATTAGTGGGGGATGGAGACGGAGACCAATTAACGTCTTGACGAGTAGAGGAGGAGATGCGCAGACTGTCGAGCGGGATGGGCCATTTGTCACCTGCGCCCTCCCGGTTATAGCTCGAGAGAGTTGGTGATGTCAATGGGCTGTGAGTTTGCATATCCTGATGATACATTGAACCTCCAGAAAAAACGCTGTCGATCGACGTTGCACTCGTGTTAGTAGGCGACCATTGAGGTGAATCTGGAACGTGGTATGTCTGTTCTTCGATCTTGCATTCTACCGGATCTTGGTCTTCTGGTTCACAACTGATGGTCTTCAACATCAGTGGTCAAGCACCGTCATGGCTTCATAAACACTTACACAAGTCTGGGCTTCCCATCAGGCCCGATCTCCACTTTGGGCGGCACGCGGAAATTCGTTAAACGGAAGATATGCGGAGGCATATTCAATGCCATAATGTCTGGTCTATTTGATGGCCTCTACATGGAACGGATGATTAGTTCACGGTGGCGGCGTGGGTAAGGTCGCCCTGTGCACCTTGAGTTTACCCGACCGGATGTCCTCGGATGTGTAATATGATATAAGGTGAAGGTCCGAACCCTCCACTGTCACTGTAATCGTCTGCACTTGCTATTAGGTAGGGCCTGGCGGCGAGCTGTATAACAGGACATACTTTTTTGATGAGCCCGTTCAGCTTGAATGTGCCCTGGTCGCTAGCACTGTGCGGCTGCAACAAATGTCCTGGCCCCTTGAAGGTGACTGAGGTCTGATCGGGAGAGGTTCTGCGCGCGGACAATCCACGAGATGAGGATTCGAGAGGATATGATTTTTTGTGACTACCACGGCTGCTCGTTCGTTCGTTGATTTCACGATATACCTTGCAAGATCCCCATCGGCTGTCAGCATTTTGCGACGTATAGTAGTGTCGGTGATCCCACCAAAAAGTTTCCGACAATGCGCGACGGCGACCACAACAGACCATCTGCATCGTAAGTTGGAGTGCTTCATGCAAATAGAGGTGATCTCACCCGTCCACCTCTTGATTCCGCTCTCCTCGACGCTAAAAACAAAGACAGCTCCACTTTTGATCATGGTCCTGCGCTCCGAGTCATTCAATCGGCGGGTGATACGCGGGATTACGCCTTGTCGGGCTGCGTGGATCAAGCGTAAGGCATTGACAGTGGTTTCCACGTAGCCCGTGAAGGGCGGTACATCAGGGTTGCTCGTCATTACACGTAGCTAATCTTGAGGTTGTTGGACAAGAGTCGAGAGGTTATGGATGAGCCTTGAGGAAAGTGAGCATCTTCCTTTATGATTCGCCTGTGCTGCTGCTCCTTGCATAATCAAGAATTCAATCTGGTTCGGAATCGATAGCATGCGACTGAAGTCAGGCATCCAACTTTCCATACATCGGCGTTGATTCACCTTACGAGGCTGCAAGTGAGGTAACGTTTAGCCGAAGCCCCGTGTAACTGACATATCTTGACGCCACTTGTCACCTGTCTTCTCCCCTGCTCTCCGGAAGCCTTCTTTTTATGGATTTCTGAATAAACCTGTGGGTAGACTTTTCATCTCATATTCTCTCATTGGTAATTAACGAACCTTCGTAGATCCGGGCCTTTTGATGTGTGCCACACTGGATGGAGACTGGAAACGTCATTAAACGCACATGTAAACTTCGTCACCTACGTAGGCTTCGTAAATCCGACCTGTTGTTCGTTCTCGGATCGAACACTAACGACTTCCAATATTCTTTCATCTGGGAACAGCCGACCGCGGACGATACAAGGGCTCGACTCCAGTCAAGGAGGCAAGCTCTCACCAGGGCTCGAACTGGTTCCGTAGACCAATTTGGCCCATCTGGTTTGGTACATAACGGCATTTACTATACTGATCTATCGAGGTGCCACGAAACTCATGTTGGCAGTTCACTTCGCGAGGATCTCAGTTTGGCCAACTCGTCCCTCCTATCCCACCCCTTTCTACTGTTCGTGTATACGACCACATACCTCCCGAGTTGTTGCTTACGTCGAAAGAATCCTACTTGTTCCTTTAATGACTCTCAGGGGTGATCATAAAATATCCGCAAATGTAATTTGAGTCACTGCCGATATTTTCAGAAGGAATCAAGTAGGAAACGGAAGGAAAGAATGAGATGAAACTTGCTGGTGGGTGTTATTACCACAATACACAGTAACGAAAATGAAGGTCAAACAGGAGTAGCTCACTGCATAATCATCTGTGACAGCTAAACATTGCATGGGGAACGAGGATGAGTCCTTCAGATAAGACCATCATCAGGACTCCAAATCAATGGCCGTGTAGATATTGAGCCTCAAACCACACCAACGAACGCCCGCTTGGCTTGAAGTCGACTGGGGAATGCGTACCACGAGATGTACCTTTGGTTAAACAAATAACGACATAGCACCTCACAGCTACCACTGTGTCGGTTGAGAATCGCGATCCTTACTTGGCGTCATAGCAGAACGGGGAATAGCTTCCCTAGAGCGTGACAACCTAGCCTATACACGTTCACGGAACCACACTCCGAATCGAAATCTTCGGCCATCGCCTCATCAGCCTAATCAGAGATTACATGATAGCATTCCAATAAGGAGCCATGCTCCTGGGAATGAGGTGCTCGCAATGCATTTAGGTCGTGTATCTCCATCTATCGGAAGGTTCAACGGCATCTGGTGTCAACGATAAGCGAACTTGAAACTACCGATATCGCTACTTCCATGTGTATAGGAAATGGACAGAGGTCGCAACCAGGTGACTGTCCCCGTTCTGAACGATAACGAACAGATATCCCATGGAGAGATATGTCTGATTCCGTCTGAATCAGCGATACGAGGCAGAAAGCACCGAAAGTAAACAATGATCCTTCTGGTCTAGTTTGTATCTTCAGCAAGTCAGCTGAGCCAGGATCCGCTGTGCAAGGGCCTAGCGCTGTTAATTTATATGCGGTGTAGAAACTTGTATGTCATAGTATTAGGAAACGGGCACCCATTGCCTCTGAAATGCTTGAAAAACCAAGTTGGCGTTATTAATTATCCTCCAGCTTTGCAGACAACAAAACTTCCTCCAAAACCCACTATACCGATGGGTGTTGAAGTATCACGCCAGCGACCCACGAAGTTTTGGTCGTGTAAGTATCCTCTGAAAATCCACCGACCAAGATGTACATCGTTAGGATCACGCTGACAAGCAATCATGAGAAGTGTAGACGCTCAACAAGTAGGTTGCTCACGGGTGTACACAACAGGACGATTAGCCCGTCCCAGTACCGCACTCGACCTATCACTGTGAAGTGTCCCCACGCATCTCCATGGCTTTCGCCTGTCTGACCATACAGAGGGATTCACAAGGAGTCAAACAAGCAAGGGGGCGCAAATACCTCGCCAGTGATCAGGATGTCACAAACGCCACTTGACAAGTGACTAGTCACGATGCAGCCTATCAATATTAGAGTGTAATCAAGTACATAGTGTGCGCACACCTGACTACATCTTGGTATTCGTCATCATCATCGATGTTTAACATGTCTGGATACGGTGAGGCCTCATCTGACGAGTCAGGATTCGAGTCGCCTTCGCTTATCACATCAGGATTATCCGAATCGGAGCACCAGCTACTCCGAATTCTTGCGCAAGCTGAGTCTGAGTACTGCCCCGCACTCCCCGTACGATATGTCTCATAATGCGCACTCACTCCTGTGTTGGGGTCGAAGACATCAATTCCATCCTGCCAAAAGTTATGCATTATCCAATCATCTCCAGAAATACGAGGCACTGACTTCCAGATGCTTGACCACGATATCCGACGGTAACCACGCATTCAAGAAGTCATCGTCTTCTAAATCCCCAATACCACTGCTGAGGGATTCCTCAGCTCGTAGGCAGTGATGCTCTTCGAGTTTCCAATACAGAGGCTTGTGTTGCAAGGCAATAGAAAAGGGAGATTCGTGAGGATGCAGGATGACGCTCGTCAGTGCTTCCACATCTGGCAGCTGAAGTAAATAATGAGTGTTGTTCGTGCGATTCGCAATTAGGCGTACCATCATCCGACCTGCCCACGACGCCGACATCGAACCAAGAGTAAAGACCTTCCCCCTTAAGGGCATTGATCCTATCCAAGGGTCATGACAAGCGACGATGCGACTCCAGTCCTCGTCATAACGTCCGCTCCCGAGAGACATTGCCTGTTTCGGCTCATCGGCCACGAAGTCAAACCCTGGGTCAATGATTAAAGGGATACGGCTTGAGACATGGATACGCTCTTGTATGTGGAAGCGGGTAATATCTTCGAGGGTTGGTCCGACAACGCCCAAAGCGATTGCAGTTGCTCTGTCTGGTAGTAACGAGAGAGCAGCATCTGGGAACGTCGTGTTCGTTTGAAGCTCCTCTGTATGCACCGTTGTTATGAGTGTAGCAGCAACAGTGACAAGTGGTACAGCAAGGACAACTTTATGGGAGTAGTGCACAATCTCAGTTGTCGGAGGTGACGGGCCAGAACAATGAGGTGCAACCACAGTCGTGCCTTGGCATATCGGCAGCTGGAAGTAGCAGTCTGGGGCATAAGTCGAAGCAGCCTTTGTGTTGGTAAGTTACAAGTAAAATCCAAATAATGCCAGGACCTTACCCGATATCCCGTAACGATGAACGGATGCATGATTTGAAGGATCAGCTGATCGAACCCCGATTGCATGAATGAGTTTGCAGCTAAGTACGCAATGGTAAGTGACTGGATAGTCTGAGGAGGAAAGAGGCGTACTGCGAGACATCGTCATCCACAGCATCCATGACATCAAGGAGTCGCTTATTGGGTCGGTATACCACATAGGAGGAGAGCGCATTCGGGCCAAGGTCATATATTCTAGATATTGCCTTACGCCAGCCCAGTCTGTGAGTTGGCGTTCATTCTTCCCACCGTTTTCAGACATCCTTTAGAAAGTAAGGTGTGTGAGGGGCTGGTCGCTGTAAGAAAACACGCACATCAAGTAGCATGTCCAGAGATCATCATGTCTCAACGAAGATCGCTGCCGAATCCGACCCAAAGCAGTGAACCTTTTCACCAGTTCGATTGCCAAACAACGAGTTGTGAGCCAGCGTTCGCTAAAACGTCTCGCGGGAGCTCCACAGTCGAACTTGAAGCGGAATATCTTGGCGAAAAGACGAGAATTCTTGTTGATCGAGATTACATCGTGAACGTGGCGGCAGACGAGTGAAAGGGTACACAGACTAGAGGGTGGTCCGAGAAAAGTGTTCTTGGATGCTACGGTATAGAACGCTATTCGTTCCCATTCGTCCACATTCAAGGCATAGAAAGTAGAACTTGGAGAAAGAAGCATGGTTATGGTAAGGCGGAGGATAGGGCAGGCTTGCCTGGCTGGACTGGGGGCCTTTCATTTAAGGCCTATGACATCAGATCTAGAGCGGGGATTTGTGTACAAGTGTACAACTCTGTGATCGCCGTGCTTCTATCCGTCAAAGGGTGAGAGTATCAAGCAGGGTCTCAAGGGAAACATATAGAAAGGTCCCTGAATGACTACTAGTACCGGTGTAAAGGCTACCACACCAAGAAACCGGGGTTGGGTAGACCATCGAAAGTTGCAAGTTGCTCCACCAGATCCTGGCAGGATGATATATAACCACCTGTACTTACTAGGTGTCGTTAGAGGGCAGATTGATATGAGTGTATTTGTAGTTTGTATGCTGTAGTTAGGCTTGTGAGCTGTAGTTCACAGGTATTTTGCCTCTGTTGACTGTTCTGGCATTCAACCCCTCAGCCTGCCACGTTATAACTCGACACACTCCACCCGTTGTAATGTCGCATCCTCCCTCACGCCACTCCCAGCCCGTATCCTTCCCTTCCGCCACGTTCTCCTCTGCCACTTCAATAGCATCAATGACAGACTCGATTTGCTATTAGACTATTCCGTTCTATCTGGCCCGCGAAAGACAGGACCACATGCCGACGTCAAACATGATGTCCTTGTCATCTTCCTCAATCTCGATGTCAACCAGCCATCGTCGTACACCCTCCCAAAAATTTGACCAAGAGCTGATGCTCCGCAGCTACTTGCTCGATAGCACACGCAACCAACCCTTCTGCGAGATGGGGCGATAACTATCCAGCTTGCTCCCTGCACCAGTTTGATTTCCGAGCACAAAATTGAATAGCACGCCACATCTCTTCTTCGAGCAACTGAATTTCCTCCTCCCACCTAGCTACTCTCGCTTGACGCGAAGATCTGTTCACCCAATAAGAGTCAACCATTCAACACTCATACAGTTAAACACTCACGTGTTTCCGTAAAAAGGGTATTGTTGAACTCGTCAGCGGCAGTTGAATACCAAATCCACGACAACGTTCTGTGGCCATCGCCAACTGCTAACTGAGGACCACCCCCTGCAATGGGGTCCTTCCTCGACCTACCCATTTTTCTTGTCTTCTTTGCCTCCTCCAACTCTTCGTCGATGAGGGCTTTCTCACTCAACCCTCTGATGTCCCTCGGATGGAGCTCTTGCAGAATCTGTTCCAATATCCCCGGCCTCTCGGAGGTTGAGTTAGAGCAGCCATTGCTGTCCTATACTGCCGGGATGCAGCCTTAATCTTGGACTCAACGTGATCTTGAAGGGTTCGGAATCGAGTATAGTTACGCTGGGAGATGTTCCGAGCTTTGTACCTACTAGCATATGTTCCTTTCATGAGCTGGCATCGAAGTGACATCAGAGCCTCGTGAGCTTGGGCAAAGCGAAGCTGGTCCTCGATTTCTGGAATACCCGCAACACAAACCAACGACCGCTTTTCTGCAGGAAATGTTGAAGGAAGGTAGAGAGGAATCCGCTCGGGCTCAGATGTTGAAGGCTCTTCAGATAGAAGGGACACGTTGGCAAGGTATGATGCAAGTCCTGGCATATATTTTCCTCGCAGTCCACCGAATTTTTGAATTTTCCCAAGCTCGTTTGTCGGGGTTGAGTCGAGTCACCGTCGGCGATGAAATTTTGAGATCGTCAAGCAGTGTCTAAATTTCAATATTATTTATGGTATGAAGCCGCAAACCCCGTCGCTTACTGGGTCTCTTCCAGCAGTCTTCCAGCTCAAGGGCCATAATAACAAATTCACCAGGGCTCACTGTCATCCGCATAAAGTGTTTCGCCCTTCTCAATTTGTTCGTACTCTTGTGAGAGTCGCCGTTTCACTTCTAAATTATTATTAGGATAAATAACTGTTTGAACAATACTTTGTTTCGGTAAATTATATGGGCATGGGAAGGTTGGGTCGAGCTCCCACTTCTTCACTTGGAGTTCCCACTCTACGAGTTGATCCCCATGGTCCAGTAGAAGGCTTTCCGTGGATGCCGATGATGGATGACTATGTCATCTGTCCGGGTAAGCCCCCCCACCAAACCATTTCATGCATACTAGCTTCTGAAGTTGCTTAAGTTCTGATAAGTTGCTCTCCTCCTCCAACGATGATTATCATGGTTGTTGCACAAAGTCGGCCTCAATAGATAAAATAGCATACATGATCCGAATGCATGAACTCCTGGAATTCCCTTTATTAGCAAACATAACAGCTTTACGCTTGCGCCTATCGTTCGGGAACATCACAAGTGGAGAGATACACTTTGAGCCGATCGATGACGATTAGAGTCCCTGAGCTTACTCCATGTGTTCCCAGTTCAAGAAAGATCTACTTAGGGAGTTCGATCATATAATATATGAAATGCCATCGGCTATATAAGTCTCTAATGTCGAAATAATGGCCACTATGGTGGACGTCCACCTGTTATTGGGAGACTTTTTGAGCTGACGAGGGCCTCCCCAATGTTTGAAAGTTGGGCTTACCTTTCCACCCAGTTTGCATAGATATTTCAAAGACAGTTGGTGGGATCCCAGTCGGTGACAAGACCTGGGGACACTCGGGTTGTGAAGATAGAAACAATGCAGCTAGAAAACTTACCTTCATTGAGCCCATCTAACTCCAGAATTTCTTCATCGATCAGATGGAAGTCGAAGAGGAGCGAATTAGAGATTATTCGTTGCTTGGAAGAGGATTTGGGAAGTGGAATATATCCCTATCTGATTGTTAACAAGACCAGTACATATCTCAGATGGAAACCACCTTTTGCAGCGAGTAACGGAGTAAAACCTGCGCCGAATCCTTCTTGTACTTGTCCGCCAATCTAGTGATGGAAGGATGTTTGAAGCGAAGCCCTCGAACAAGCGGTGCCCAAGCCTGTCGGAAATTACTGGTACAACACTTAGCACGCGAGAGGATCACCTCCACCTACCGCGAGTGCTATTCCATGCGCCTTGCAGAACGCTACAACGTCCTTCCGGGCCATGAACGGATGCAAGTCGATCTAAAGAAATATGACTATTATCAACTGAGTAAGAAAAATCGAGACAAACTTGATTGACGGCAGGTAAAGGGAGACCTGTATCCACGATCTCCTCCATATGCCGTACGCCAAATGTGCTAATTCCGATACTTCTCACCGTCCCCTCTTTCTGAGCGTCACAGATGGCTCGCCAACTCTCTCGCCGCGCTTTGGGCCCACCGATAGGCCCATGGATGAGGTACAGATCAATATAGCCAAGGCCACAATTATTGAGGGATATTTCTATCGCTTTCCGCACGTGGTCATAGCCATGGTTAAATTTCAGCTTTGTCGTGTAGAAGATTTCGGAACGAGGGGTCCCCGAAGACTGACAAAAATCGAGGATAGCTTGCCCGGTTTCTTTTTCGTTCTCATACCATTCAGCAGAGTCCTATTATGAGTCTTCGGGAAGAATATTGCGAATTGTTGGCAATGGCAACATACAATGTGACGATATCCAGCCTTTCAAGTCAAATTTAGTCAGCCACTAGCTGAAAGAGGCAGCAAGATAGATACCTCAAGCGCACACGTTACAGCATTATATGCCTCCTTGCCGTCCATTTCGTAGGTCCCTTTCCTCGGTAAGCCAAATTATCCCAGCTTGAAGGATCTTGGCATACGTACCAAACCCGAGGACAGGGATTTCATTGCCATCGCGAAGCTTTCAGGAGGACGATGTATGAAATAGATAAAGGTTATAGACAGGTTCTTACCTTGACCTTTGAGCTCAGTGTCTGCAACATTACCATTTTTTCGTTCCCTGATCGATAGCAGTGTGCAAACGATCGCCCCGCCATTACATAAACTTGGGCGCTATTTGCGCCATTGTTTGGTGACATTCGCGCTTACTCGTTCCATATCGATAGGCCCCCCCCCAAAAAAAAAAACACTGGGGGGGACCAAAAATGCAGCCTCCGTGACAAGAGGAAGTGGTAGAAAATATAGTCATGACGCCACTAATATTATGATCCCATTTTTTGCCTTGTTCGTGGCGGAGCTAAATTTCTGGGACCCGCCTATGCGTGTTTTTTTTTTGGGTGGGGGCCATTGATATGAATTTGACTGTCAAAGGCAGTAAGCATTATCATGATAAATGTCAATTGACAGGTCGGCGTTTCCCGAACGCAGTACAGTCCATGATGGCAGTGGGTTAACAGTTGTGACTACTGTGACGTATACTGAACACAGTGACATCTTCCCAAATCGTCCACATGATTTGGCAAGCTTTTTTGACCAATTCTGGTATATAATATATAATAGTAACCATATATGTAGTTTCGAGATAAGCTTAAGAGAGTGGTTGAGTGAAAGATAGTATACTAGTAGTATACTACCGTCCACGCCACAGGCGTGGGAAACCATCAACGACACGTCAAATTGTTGAGGTGCTGCCTTCAAGTCGAGTTTGTCGTTGCCTACAATCGAGAAGCAAGCCTTTGCCTTTCCTTTTCCCCACCCACCATCCCTTTTGGTGATGCTTATAGTATTTGGTATAGTCTGGATTTGCGTCCGTCGAAATATGGTCCAATTCGACTTGTGCTAGAGGGCCAATGCTTTGCATGTCATGACCGAGTTCTCACAAGGTGAGAATGGCCACAAGTTTCACATCCCTGAGAAATACACAGCCCAAACATTCTTAATTCTTTGCATATTCAGTTCTTTGTCTCTGGGACAATAATAATTGAACCTGCAACATGGGCCGATACATGCCCACAGTGACACAGTCCACATCAACGAAACAATGCAATGAAATACCGGGGTGAAACAAAAATAGACATCTTCGGCAAATGCCGCACGAATAGATCGGTAAGACATCCCACGAGCTCAGGGTGACAAAAATACCTCATTCTCAAAATTGAGAACTCGGAACCTATCCTTGTGCTCAGAACTTTCTGACTTCTTCCTTGACTTTCCAAGCTAAACTTAAGTTGAGAATACAGAGACTCTGAAATTAATTGCTTTCACAGGGCCATTTCAAGTCTGGTTCATGTGTCAGAATTCTCATTACCAAGCTTGGCGCAGTCGCAATGCGACGAGGAAGGAAGAACTGAAGGTTCTTCCCCAAACATGGAAATTCGGATTAAACTGATCATATAAGAATTTCCATCCCCCTTATATCTTGGATTGACATAACGACTACTTAGCTTATCTTGACTGTCGTGCAATCCTGATCACATCTCCGGATAGACAGGACGAAATTGTCAGTGGGTAGATCATATGCGTCTTGACCAGAGTTCATCGATATCTTTGATCCGACCGTGGTAGCCCAAGATCTTCGATGACTCCGAGAATATAGGTATCTGTTCAGCGGTACTACTCGATCAGGCATTCAAATGATTGAGCTTGATATGTATGTCATATCAATTAAATTCAGGAGGTACTTTAGGCATGTGCTCCAGGCTTTAATTTCAAGTTGACATATGAAATCCACGAGACTCGAGCGATGCATGCTTGGAATGGTATGTCCTCCCCGCATGCTAATTTTGATGTAGTTCAGAAGGCACCAATGGCCCCATTCCCGTTGAATACGAACCGTTCGTGCACCTAACACACCCTCCTACAGGCTACAATGTGTATGTAATTGAAGTATGCCAGACTCACAGATGCCTGTCATATCCATAGGTTGAGCCATAGACCATACTAGTATATCCGCAAAGCGTCAAATCTTGACCCATATACCTGATGACCCAATCATGTTTAGGTTTGTTAGGGTTTCGAGATGTCGGCGTTTTCAAAGATTCAGCAGGGGCTAATGCCTTCGTTAGCCTTGCCATTGAACGTTGTCCCTACGCCATCTAAAAGCGGGGAAAATGACAAGGAAAAGACTCCTGCTCCTTCCGCCAAACATACGAAACCATCCGCAATCGTTGCGAGCGATATCTCCAGTCCACACGAACTTACGGCGTTTGTGAGTGCGATTGTTCACCTTCACGGTTTGCTTATATTCTTGTCTTCTGTTACTATAGGTCGAGGGCTTGCTAGAACAACTGGACACCAAATTCGATGAAATGTCCTCTCAAATTCTTGATAAAAGTACGTCCTAGATCTCATCAGCTGTCCCGTTGTTTTACATAGTCGTTCATTACCAGTGGCGCAGATGTCAACGCGGGTCGATGCTCTTGAGGCATCAATACACGATATCATAAATGGCGACGTAACGGCGCCGCAGTCACCATCACTAATACCCGCAACGCCCGGCATTCGGAGGAATGACAGTGAGCAATGATAATGACATTAGAGTCTTGTGTGTAGTTTTTTGTATTATCTTGGCTGGAAGAATTATTGCGTTTGATCTTCGTTCAGATATTCCCCTATTCTCAGACTTGAAGCAGAGCACAATCAACGCCAATTTGATCTCAACTCTATAATTCTACTTCTCAGAGTTGACGCATATTGGTCGGACTCTACTATGTCTTCCTTTATCAGTATTGCATATATATTGTAGAGATTTGAAATTGATGATCAACTTACATAAGTTAAGTCTTTCAGACTTGAACATACAATATTATAGCGCTCTGCTCAACGTTCGGAACGTTCAATGCTCATCGCTCAGTGCTAAATGACTGGCATCGTGGATGTGCATCTCAGGCTACTAGCATCGATCGTACGGTGAAAACACGAGCATTCCTTCACTGGCCCCGGAGTCCTATCATAATACTTGAACATTATGTCTAGCTACATACCTTTCCGATTCGATCCTGCCAAGGTCGTTCTACCACCCATCCTCGGGGGGCCAGTAATAGGCCATCAATCACATTCCCCCACCCCAACTACAAGTTTGACCCTGAAACGGAAGCGAGAGTTTGGACGTATGGGATTCAGCGATTTTGAGGAGCCGAACTTCGCTGTGGAGCAAGTACGCATTGTCTGTGACATCTTCTTCTCATGGTGTTGACCGATACTTGCAGGCTCTAGTAGAAAGCAAGGGGAGGAAGCGGAATAACAGGGCCAGTAATGAAGCTCTCACGAAGGAGGTGCGCATTGTTCTGTTCCATGTGTAGCAGGGTACCGTTGCTTAAGATGATATCAGGCGCTGATTGTGTTCGAAGATAGAAATCTACTGATTGAAAGACTACGAGAAAGCTTCAAGCAAGGCAGCAATGTTCATTTTGCAGGAAGCTATCGCATCTGCGATCCTGCAGGAAACCACAAACAACGAATACAAGTGATGACGCACGAAATATGGAGGGCGACTGGGTATAGGTTTACGTATGTCATCCTGGTGGCCTATCTTCTACTTTTCTGGCTCTAACCCTAACTTTATAGCGTTAAGGACCACCCGCGTACCAAGCATGGTCATAAAACAAGATTAGTTTGCTCACAAGACGAAGCTCACAGGTCAAAATCTTCCAAGAATTCCGTGAATCCGCGGAGGACGACCGACGGTGTAGCCCTCGCAAAAGCTCGGTATCCTTGCAGAAGCGGGCTCCTAATCTCTTCCAGGGATGATAACGAACCAGGTCATAGTGTCATGGTTGTACGACTGCATCATCATGAAGCACATGAGCCCAATTATGATGTTACATTACCTCCCGATATGGCACAGTCGATTTGGGAAAGCATGGGTTGGGGCCCAAATTCAGCTAATGCGCTTATTGTGGATAATAATGATGGGGATTTCGATTCCTCTGAGGGAGAGTCGAACGGAGCCACGTCCGATGGCGAACCCTCCCAAGTTCAGCAGGGTACCGGTGTTGAAATGCCCGATAAGCGTCGTACATCGTCTTCGGGTCCTGTCCCATCTCTGGAACTTGATCCCGATGAATATCAAAGGCGAATGCGGCGCCACATCGCGCTGATACGCGATTTCTGTGATGGGCTGGAATACCAATTACCATTCAATGATTATCGAATGCTGGATGCGCTGGAACAGGAGGGAGGTCAATTTTTGCGATTGGTGGAAGATTGTTTGGGAAAGGAAGGCAGATTGAAGGCGAGCCTGGGGGATTATTCAAGTCAGGTGTTTGATCAACCACAGGAGAACGACAAGACGGATAACTCAATTGCTACGAGCTGACTGCGCTTGCGATGTATGGAATTTCATCCTCCCATGGTACAACTCTTTGTCAATGTGCGAAAGACGGGGAATATCGTGAAGTTGGACGGGTACTGACTTGACAAATCTGACAGGTTCCGAAGATCTGGCCTCGTTGGCCTATGAGTCTTGTTTCAATTTTGGAAACCCGAGAAGCTTTGGTAGACTTGGGGAGAAGATATCAATGTACGGATACTGCAATATCGTCCAACACTGGTAC
>QFEU01003791.1:0-10390 GCA_003316345.1 Tricholoma terreum
AGCACTAATCATAGTGCTTGTACCCAAAAGTTCACCCAGCATTGGTGGAGAGCAGTAATATGACAGGGGAGTGGGGGAGAATGTAAGCTGCCCACATTTTTGCCAGTGTGTTGTTAGTTATTTACATCTGTGAGCCTTGTCTGTGCTGCCTTTGAAAAATGAGATTTCAGCAAGCGATCTAGTCTTGGTTCCAGAAGTTCGGGAGAGATCCGGCGGAGTCTGAAGTCGGAGGCAAAAAAAGTTGAACAAAACATCTGCAGCCGGCTCTCCCTAATGTCTGGTGCATTCTGATAGGAAGGGGTGGGCTCAGGTCACAAAGTCACATAAATAATGCACAGTAACACAACATCACATAGGTAGGGAGCAACAGGAATTACAATTTCTATGTGTCCTGAGTGTACCTAAACCCTCACAATCAGTACCACATGGCAGTTCCCAGAGTGAGCGTATCAGAGTCAAGTACACAGATAAAAAGTTTACTGGAACTCACCCCGACAACTTCTTAGTACACTGTGGTACCATTCCCATCGTTAAGCCCCTGCTGCATGGCAGCAAGCTATTGCTTGCTGTCTGGCTCACATGGTCTCACAGGGGAGGTAAGCATGGGGGTCCAGCCTCCCCCTTGCATAGGGGGGTGAGGTGGGTCAGCCCCCTCCGTCTCGTACTTGAAACAAGAGGGGTCGTTGTGTGGAAAACCCTTGTGTAGAAAGCAAGGGGTGAGGTGGGTGATTGAGGACAACGGCCCCTCCGTCTCATGCTTGAAACGAGGTTAGTTGCTAGCACCTGCAATCCACCCCACGAGCAGTGGCTCGTGAGGCTGGACATAGGTGCTGTGTCGTTGTTGTCTCCGCTCATCGGCCTTCCCATTCATTTGATGGCTACCTGTTTCGAGGGGTAGGGTGGGAGATTAGTGGTGACGTGGCACAAATACGGGTAGCAGTACTTACCTTGCGGGTACCCCACCACATCCCGGAAGAAGGGGTTTGGTGGGTCCGGTGTTGTTGTTGTAGATAGAAACAGAATGAAGAAAAACAAGGAACATAACAACAACTTACCTGAGCCTCATCCTCATACCCATGTCCCATCCCCGTGTTCCACTGTTCGTCCGCAAGTTGGTGGCTGTGTGGTCCCCCTTGTCATCGTTGTCATTGTGTCCTGTTGTTCGTCATCCTCATCCTCCCCTTGTTGTTGCCCCCTGCCCATCCTTAACCATCTCCTGCTGGCCCTGTTCCATCATGGTGGTAGTTGCTGTAATCTTTCTCTTGCAGCTGTCATCATCCTCCCCTCTCCATGTCTCGCTGCCCCCATCGTTGTAGTTGTGGTGGCTGTCATCATCTTGTCAATCCCATTGTCGCCATAGTTGTCATGTCATTGTAACATAGTTAAACCTAAAGAAATGAATGCATAAGTTGAAACAAAAGATCAAGAAACAAATATAAAAAACTTATCTGGAGCCTAAACATCGATAGATGACATTTGGGCCCATTTATGTGAAGTTAGATTTGTAGTGCTAGTTTGTGATCGTTCGTTAGCCAAACTATCTGTTCGGTGGATATCACCCTCGAACTTGGTATCCTGCAGTCACAAATTGGTCTGTGACATGACCTACAATGAAACCAGTATCACCAGTGATCTAGGAGCATTGTCAATATAGGACTGAATAAGATTGCATCTCTAAAACATTCTTCAGTGCAGTTTTGATAATAATAACCAAGATCTGTTGCTGAATTGAGAAGTGAAGGGGTGATAGAATACATCTTGGATGCATTGATGGGAGATAGACGTGGTGCAGAGGTGTTTCGATGCGAGAGTGATGCAAGTGTGACATGAGCCCACCCCTTACGGTCAAAGTGCACCAGATGTTATAGGGCAGGAGCTTGTGAGTGATTTGTTCATTCTTTTTTGCCTCCGACTTCAAACTCAGCTCGGACCGGTGAACAACTGGTCCTTCTGTGTGAGCATCAGCGAGTGTCTCCTGCCCTATTTCATTGGGAACGAGACTACAAGCGATCAGGTAGCCATAGGAGCAGCATTCTGGATTAAATGGTCAAACTATATTTGGTAGAGAGTACAACAAGTGTCATAATGGTTTAGCAGCAGCATGCTTTGCATCGCTTTCAGCCTTTTGAATCCTGGTTACTTCTTTCCCTATCTTGTTATTGATACATTTATGCATAGCAGGCCTGTATCCAAGCCTGAAAAGAATCTCCAAATGAACAAAGAATGGAGTGAGAACAACAGCTGTTGTCAGGTCTTAGACATTCAGGGGGATCGGAGTTTGGTGTTGGAATCCATGAGAATAGGAGGAAATAGATGTTGAAAATGACCGAATTATCTGGCATATTGGAATCAGGTGCCATAATATTTTTTGTTCATGGTACAGACATCAATCCTTCCATTAAACCTCAAGGTTCACAGTAGAACATATTTTTTTTATTTTTAAAAAGTGTCAGTCCCCACACCGAAAACATGTATCACAATATACTTTTATAGTTGTACAACTCTTTTCATGAAATACTGTGTTCCCCAATGAATGAACCACATGTAGCATTGTAAAAATTAAAATGCATTATTAACACAATCATACTGTATTTTGATAACTATTGTTCCTCTTCCATTTCTTTAATTCTAATTTCTGTGAGTGTGCTGACACACCCAGACTATTAGCCATCTTCAAGTTAAGTATCATGAATTTCAAGCAGATAAATAAATAAAAAAGAAAAAGGTAGCAGGTCATGCAGCGCCCGCGTGCTTCGGTTCTTATCTCATATAGTATATGCCCCCACTGTACATAACAAACACATTCTGAGTAAATTCATTATGTTCTCTTTGTGTTACTAAAAAATCCAGGAATCATAGAGACTTTGGTACTTAATGCTCAGACTCCAAACCAGCTGCACACCCTGTTAAACATTTTTTTGCTTATGTAAACTTGATGGAAGGATGACGGGGCATCCAACACTAAGGGTGGCTTGGTAAATAAAGTGGAATAGAGTATATTGGTGACAGTATGAGATAAGGATACCATCCTCGGTTGGTAATAGGTATCAATGAGTAATATGTCATGTGATCACATAGGTTAGGTAAGAGATACAGTAAGAGATACTCTTATACTCTCTCATGATTTCAAAAATTTACCTTGTGCTCCATTTTAGCCAGTGTGCGTAAGCTTTGGTATCTGCAACCTCCCATTGCAGTAACCATAAGTCTTGATATGGCCTATACCCCAGCCATCGGACAAGGAACTGCTTTCCTTGTCCACGGACTCACTCATCTATGATCTTGTCTATGAAATATTCGACCTCTCCATCAGAAGTGACAACTGGTCCGGGACACTCAAGGGTGTGCGAGGGGAACATGAGAGCGTTGTTCTCTAAAAAAGGGCTGGAGCAAGAATGAATGAAAAGTATGATGGATTTTAGTTGCTTCAGGCAGGAGCAGTGTGTAAGTTGAGGACTCAGGGTATGTGTGAATGATCTCAAAAGGGCCATCGAACCTGGCCATGAACTTGGCAACACGGCCATCCTTCACTTGCATGTACTCTCGCCTGCGGTGCACTGTGGTGAGAAGCACTCGGTTTCCAACTTTGAAGCAAGGGTCCAGGGAGCGGTCCTTGTTTGCATGGTGTGCTTGGCTGATTTTTACAGCCATCAGGGAATCCTTGGCATCCAGGAGTGTGTTGGCCAGCTGGCTCATTATTGCCTCTGCACAGTCTTCTCCGTCTGAGCGTGCCACAGCGGGTTGCACATTGCCTGGGTCATTCGCCGAATCTGTGTTGTTCATGGTCAAAACACCGTTTTCAGGGTCAATGAGGGAGGGTATTAGGCATGGAGAGTGTCTGGATTTGAGCATGAAAGGTGTGACACCTGTAGACATGTTCACCGTGTTCATTATGTCAAAGCGAACCTTTGGTAGTGCTTTGACCCAGCCTGTTTGATTACATTCTACATGGAACCTGAGAGCTTGTACGACTATTTTGTTAGATCGTTCAGATGCACCATCAGTTTGGGGGTGATAAGCTGTTGACATCTTGTGTTTGATACTAGTCAATTTCATTAGTGCTTTCCAGAACCGTGACAGGAAAAGCTTATTGCGGTCGGTGATGAGTTTGAGGGGACACCCGTTCTCACAGAACCATCTGTTGAAGAAAACAGTTGTGAATTCCTCCACAGTCATGTTGCTTTTGCACGGTGCCAATTGGACATCTGTGTTTAGTCTGTCTGTCATGGTGACGATGCAGTCGAATCCGTCATTTTTTGGTAAGGGGCCCACAAAATCAATCACAACAGAGTCGAAACATTTATCTGGTACAGGCAGAGGGTGTAATGGACCCCCCGGTCTTGACATACTGTTTTTCTTTCTTTGACAGTCAGTGCATGATAGAACATAAGCATTTACAAGGTCCTTTCTCATGTTAGGCCAATAGAAGTTGTTCCAGAGTGCATTATACAATTTCTCAGCCCTGAAATGCCCAAGGTTATCATGGGACAAACGGAACAAGGATTCTTGCAGGTTTTTGTGCTTCGGGATTACAAGACACTGCCCAATGAATATTAATCCGTTTCGTGACATTATTCTGAGCTTACTGTAGGTCATTCCCCACGCGAGGGCTTTGTACCAGGGGTCAATGTGGTAGCCATTCTTTATGTCTTGCACGAAGCTGGGGTCAGAGTGAATTTCAAACACATTTGCTACCACACAAGAATCA
The DNA here is from genome assembly GCA_003316345.1 of Tricholoma terreum. NCBI lineage: Eukaryota > Fungi > Basidiomycota > Agaricomycetes > Agaricales > Tricholomataceae > Tricholoma > Tricholoma terreum. The sequence goes on from QFEU01003791.1 coordinate 4,709, forward strand.
TCTTCAATGTCATCCAGCAATCGAGATAGCGTGTCTGCAATGCAGTTGTCGTCCCCATTGATGTAGCTGATTGTGCAGTTGTACTGTGACATATAGTCCATCCAGCGTGCTTGATGCTTGGAAAGTTCTTGTTGCATGTCAAAATTGTGGAGCATTTGGTGGTCGGTGTAAACTATAAACTCAGAACCCAGAAGGTCGCATTGCCACTTCTTGAGTGCCCGAATGATGGCAAGCATCTCCTGCTTGTGGACAGGGTAATGCAGTTCTGCACCTCGCAGTCGTCGACTTTCAAAAGTGACTGGTCTGGCTGTTTTTCACGTTTTTCCGAAAGACAGGACAGCCCCCGTGTGTCGTTGTGAAGCATCACAGGTAACAAAAATTTTGTTGTCACCAGGGTTATGATGGTCAATCATCATGAGGCAGTCTCATGATACTACCAGGGCTTTGATTGCCTTGAACACGTGATGGTGTTCTGAGGTCCATGGAGTGAGAACCGTGTTGCATTCTTTTCAGGTAAGAGGTGTTAGGACAGATGTGTGCTCAGCTAATGCAGGTAGGAATGCGGCGATATATTGCACCAGGCCTAGGAATTGGCATACATCCTTTGCAGAAGTTGGCGCAGGCCACTCGAGGATGTGCTTTACTTTTGAACCACCGGCTTCAATGCTGTTTCATGGGATGGTATGGCCCAGAAAGTTGATTTCAGTGTTGAACAGGCTGGATTTCTTCTGGGAACAGTACAGCTGTGCCCTCTTGAGCGCCTCAAGGACTAGGGATACATTGTGTTCGTGTTTGGTTAGCCCCTGAGACCAGATGATGATGTCATCTAAGTATACATGGCAGATTTTGCCGATCAGGTCCTTTAGGGCCAAGGTCACCTGCTGCTGGTGTGTTGCAGGGGAATTCCAGAGGCCCATGAGCATAACAACCCATTCCCATAAACCAAACAGAGTTAGCGTGGCGGTATATTTTATGTGGTCCGGGTGTACACGAGTTTGGAAAAAGGTGTTTGTCATGTTGATCTTTCCCCAGATTTTTCCTTTAGCGCAGTCAGCCAGGATGTCATCTATATGCGGCAGGGGGTAATTATCTGGCACAGTTGCACAGTTCAGAGCACGGTAATTATTGACCCAGCATGGTAAAACGGTCGGGTCCATCTTTGGGATGATGAATGAAGGCGAGGTATACTGAGAGGACGAAGGTCTGAGCACTGGTAGTAATCGATGAATGAGACTCAGAGCTCATTCACCTGATTAGAAGGGGTATGTGCTTGGGAAACCCAAGACACAGGGATCAACTCGACATGGTCGCATTGAGTCCCAGTTGGCCAGACCTAAGGAACAAAAAGATGAGTTGTCATATGAATAAAGTCCAGCCTACACATTTGGAAATGTGTTCCAAGTCCTTGTATGGCCCTCAATTGGCTGTATTGTCATCCCACTGACAATTCCTCAGGGGATTGGGTTGCTGTCATCTCAAGCTTTGTCTGAACGACAAAGCATACAGTGGTTTAAGAACACTTGTCAGTGATCGAAAAGTGGTGCCCACCATCCCCTGCAGTATCAACGAGGAACTCACCTCATTTTTAAGCACCTACACATTTAAAAATGTGTGTTGAATTTCCATATGGCCCCCAAGTGGCTGTATCTTTGATTCCTCCACGATCCCATGAGAAATTGTATTCCGGTAGTCTTGGTGATGCCGGTCTTCTCAAGTATCGGTAAACAACCCCATCATACAGGTGAGGGACTCACCTGTATCTCTAGCCCTAACATGTTCCCACACACATTGCAACCTCTCCTATGGCCCCCATGTGACTGTCCCCTTGATCCCCCCACATGTCCATGAGGGATTGCATTACTGTCGTCTTGATGGTACTGAGCCTTGTCATTCTGACGAGGGATGCTGTTCTGCAAGCGAAAACATCAGTGAACAACAGACAGTGCCCAATGCACTGCCCCCATCCCTACAGGCAAAGAACTCATCTGTAGTCCGAACCCAAACGTGTTTGAGAACACGTACCTCAGTTGAGCATGACAATGATACAGCCAGCCGTCATCTGGTTGATTGGAAGAGAAATGCACATCATGAAGATGTACACATTTGGTCAGCACATGCCTCAACCTGGTGTTGGATGGGAGTGCCACATAAGGAACAAACATTGTTGGACATTTGTACCTGAGCTTGATGTGTTGATGTTGAGTTCACATCCACAAAACCTGTCAAACAACAAAGAACATTGTTTGGAAAAGAAAAGAGTTAGTAAACGATGAGTAGTGCCTACGGCACCACCCTTGCAATTCTAACAATCTGCTTACCTGATTTCCAATGACCTATGTGTTTGAGAACATGTATCAAACCTCCCTACGGCCCCCAATTGGCTGTATCATTGTTCCTCCAACAATTCTACCCGGAATCATGCCTCTGTTGCTTTGATGGCCTTGAAGTGGCCCTAAGCAGTAATGGACATCGTTCTATAAGTAAAAACATCAGAAAATGACAAACAGTGCTTATGGCACTGTCTCCTTCAGTTCAGGTAATGGACTTACCTGAAACCCAGCCACCCACATGTTTCAAAGCATGTAACAAACATCTATACAACCCCCAAATGGCTGTATTCCCAAATCTCCCTCATTTCCCTCGACGAACATGGGGTAAGATTCTTGAAGTGTCAAGATGGCATCATAGTGACACTGTCATTGTTAAATGTTTGAAGGAAGAGTACTCCGAGACAGCAACTCATGTCAAAGTCATCTAAAACACGTGACGTAAGTCATGCTACACAATGATCAATGATTGAGTCAACAGAAAACACATGATTCAAGTCATGCATAAAATGTTTTTCAACGTGGACTTGGAGTTCCATGTTCCACATCAATAACAAGGCATCACTTGCAGGGCCAAGTGATACTGATGTCCTCATGACTGAGTTTCCAGTGTGTTACTCAGTTCTCTTTAATATTTTACTTTGTAACCACATGGTTTCTTTCTTTTCTTTTGTACCTTCACCTATGGGTGAAGCTAAAGGTGGAGAATGTAGTGATTCCCACTGAACCCAGGGGGATCATGTTTGTATCTATTATATCTAGACTAAGCAGTCCCTATAAAACTTGCTCCTTCCTAATTTGTACAGCAGCAAAACCTAATCCTGTATCACATACACAAGCAATATACATTATTTGTACTCATTGCCTTGTGTGATCTAACTAGGTTCTCTCGGCTCACCACACAGCATTACTGAGCTCAAGCAAGTGGGGGTCCTTGTTTCAAGAAACATAAGAGTCAATGGCCTTGCAATGATCAAGGGCTTGCCATATGGCATGTGAGTCAGAAATCTATGCATCAAAATAGCCATGACAACATATGAAGCAATTGATGAGTGGATGACCATCAGGTTCTCACATCGGGAATCAGTGTGGGGGCTGTGCTGCAGTTGTCTAGAATCCTGCCTCCTTCAAGCTGCACAAGCTGAATCTTATGAGCCCATGATTGGTGATGTTGTGGGCTTGAACAGACAGCCTTGACAATTTTCTGAAGCTGGTCAGGATATTTAAATTTATTTGAAAAGAACAGGCCTAATAATAACTGCTTATTCTCTCAATAGCAGGCAGTACACCATCAGCTGCATTGACATCCCTCACATCACCATCAGGATCCAGGCCCACCATGCTCTCATCATCCTCATTGTCATCTGCTGCATTGTTGTTGTGTGCGAGAGGAGTTGTGACATTATCTTGATAGTTGCTGCTATGCATGACAGCATTTTTGTCTTCAACCTTTGAGGTCATCCCAATTCCTTTGAGAAGCTTGCATTTGACAGTCAGATGTGACAATACCAAATATTAGATTTCATTGTAATATCTTGATAGCGGCCAAGTAAATTGTATGAGGCATGCAACACATACATGCATCTCACACTGAGAATGGTATGCCCTGTTGTTAGCATCACCACTCGAGTGATGTCATCAGGGTGTTGTTGTTGCTGGCATTATCCATTATCTGCAAAATGAGTTAAAAACACATTGCTTGTCTGAGGATGAGAAACTCACCTTTCTGAGAAGACCACATAGCTCCATTGTTGCCCAAACTGCCTCTGCCATATTCTCTCCTGAATGCTCTTTAGCAAGTTCTCGAAAGTTGATCAGCACATATAATAGTAACTCTGACCCATATACCATGGACTAGCCCATGATGTATTTTGCATGAGTATGCTGGGCCAGCCAATGTGGGCTCATGTAGCTAAATATAAGCAATATAGATGAGTGGGCCAATAAACAGCAAGTTACTGCTACATAATTGGATTGGCCCATGCCCTATTGGTGCTTATTTTTTCCTACTAATAAACACCAACAAAGTGCTGGACAGATGTATAATCAATTGTGACCGGAGTCATATGATGCCTGGCCTGTAAGGGAATTAATTCCTGCTGTTTTGGACCAACCAGACAAATATGGACTGGGTTGAAATCTCAAGATGAAAAAGTAGATTCGATAGCTTTGGATTGGTTACCAGATGGACTGTAATAAACTGTAAATCATGTCCCAATAATTATACTGGACATGCCAGTATGGACTGGGGCTGCGACAGCCCAGCTGATCAGGTAATTAGAAATGAATGCTTAATTCTCGCAATGCATTGAAATTCCCCTGACACTTGGCTCAAGATGAACTCCAATAGCAACAAGATTATATCCGTCTAGAGACAATACAATGGCTGAGAACACATGGTTCACATGGTTCTGCCTCACCAGTTACCGGGTTGATCGCAAATGATACTGGGAACGAATGATCTGGATGTAGCTAGGTGTGGGTGAGGCAACATATGTCTTAGAATTAAAGTTCATAAAAATCAAAAAGTACAGAAACACGAACTACTTGATCAACTATATGAATCCAGTGTCATCCATCTGACAGGAGGAACCTGGAGTTGCTCATGTACATTTGCTCTTATATAGTGGGCGATGCAAACAAGGTTGCCATTGACTTCTGGAATGGCATGCTGAATTATCTTCCCACAGAGAGCAACTAGGGACCCGGGTGGGTAGTCCAGAGTCATACCGAGGTCTGGAAACTCCAATATGCCATTGGCGTACTCCCCGAACATTCCTAATGAATTATACACCTCTGGTCGAGCGGAGGTATTCCGGTGGCCCAGGGTAATCCGGTTGCTGATCAGGGAGTAACCAGAAAATGGCAAGGACCAACTACTTAAAACTTCCAATACTTCTGTGCCCTCCTTAGAAACCTCAGGATTAGTGGCGAGGCATGAAAAGGCATGCATTGCCGTATGGAACATCTCTGGGTGAATGATGCTGAGCAAGGCTCTCATCAAAGCAGACGATTCAATCATATCGGCCAGCCACTCACTATGGACCCCATGGCACCTAATTTTCATCCACTTAAGTGCTGAATATGTAATTTCCATATTTAAATGGCTGAAATAAGAGGGTATGAATTTGGGCTGGTTTTCACATCCTGATTTTTTATCCTTCTAATGGATGAATTGTCAACATCATAAACTGATAGTTTTTCAGCACTTCAAGGGGCAGGATTTTCATGCAAAGAATGACTGAATTCATGGTGGTAATTTAATCCTCAGATTAATGGATAAAATCTCAAACCCTAAAAGTGTTTATTTTCACACCCTGATTTTTTACCCTTCTAATGGATGAATTGTCAACAT
>QFEU01003801.1:0-11696 GCA_003316345.1 Tricholoma terreum
GTTCAAATGAGACCAGAGGCCTATAGCATCTCATCCTTAATATATCTCATATTTTATTCTACATATGTTGATTTTTCATTTTATATTCTCATGTCTGTACAAGAAGTTCTCAACAAGATAATTGACTATAAACATGAGTATCATATAACTTATATTTGCCCAATTTAACTTGTATTGTCTGCTGAAATCCCATGGCCAACAGTCAACCAAAAGTTGATGCTGAGGAGGAACCATAGATTATATAAGGTGACTGGGTTATGACATCAATACATGTGGAGAATTATACTGTAAGGTCCTGTGGTGTAATGGTCTGATTGTTCTGATCTTACATCTGTGATTGTATGAGGTTGAGAGTCCAATCCTTGGTAATTGTAAACTTTTATTATTTCTATCAGAGAAAATGTTTGCAAAATAAGTTTGTGCTATCTAATTATAATAATACTTTGCAAAAGATGTCCTCTGAATTAGAGGTTATTATGCAAGTGATTGGATACATAGTTGAAGAGTATATTGCAAAAAGTTAACCAGGTCACCTCTCACTATGTCCTAATTTCCCAGACACAGTTTTTCTTTCTTCAACATCAATGAGCTCTAAGGCTTGTTCTTCTACTATGATAGTCTCCCCTCTGCTTCTCCCTCATCTAGTTGGTGAGTCAATCAACCTGGGGGCTGTGATGCAGCGGTTGATTACCCGCCACCACCCTTCTTTCAGCAGATGACATGTATCTGCCTGGAGAATAGCATTTCTGGCATTGTCTCCACATTCTACTCAAATGAGGTCATTCAACAGCTCAACATAGTGCTCATCTGTATGATGCCATGTTCCATTCTATGGTTCCCAACAATATGAAGCATTGTTTGACTGGTCTGGGGGTTTTTGTGGTGACTTGCAATGAATGATGGCCTTGTCATCATCCTCTTGTCTAGTGACAAAATTCATCAGTTTCTGTGAGGCCTGGTAGCCTACAGTTCTCTGCTCAATATTGATGACCTTGACTCTGTGTCAGGCATCCATGGAAGTCTCATCTTGTTCTCTATCTCATCTTATAGACGAGGTGCTCAATTTCCCATTGTAACATGTGTCATATTGTCACATGTCTTTTCTCCCTCTTCTGAAACTGTCCCCTGGCAGGTTTTGTTGGTCAATGATACTATCTGCATCATTGTCCCCTCATTTGCTAGAAAGGTCACTATATGTGCACTTAGTCTGCACTTTACATCATTTATAATGTGTCCCACTGATTACCTGCTAGGAAGCATGCTTCTCCACCACAACCTCTCCATGACACCTTTTGGTGCCTTCATAGTCAAGTGTGGTGGATGGCTTCTGCTCACTGGATATGGAAGGGTTGTAATGCATCTCAGCATTGCAAATGTCCATAGTATCTACAACCTCTGATGTTCTACATTGTATGACTACACTGTTGAAATCCACAAACATCCAATGCACTGGTGGATAACCAGTGTCCATTATAATAAATCATAGGGTTATCCTGCAACCACAAAGTACCATCTCACACCTCTGAGGTGCAAGAATGACAATTTATCAAAGGAGTCATCAGATGGGGTGTCATCAAAGGTGATTGACAGCTCTGATGGCAGTGATTAATACCATGAAGGTCTTGGAAATGAACTGCAATGTGTTTGAGCACATTGTGGGTATGGATCGGATCATTATATGGCACAATACAGGGTTGGATTTGGGTGGGAAAGAAAGTTGATGATGGCTGTGAGAAGTTTCTGAGCCAAGCCAAGCCAGGCCAAGTTGATAGCTTCATGATGGCCTGGGGTTCTGAAAAGCCAAAGCCAAGCCATCAAGCTGTGGCTTGTTGGTGAGTGTAATTTATGCAGCTGTGATGTATCATTGTATGTATGTTGAAAATCTTTGGTGGTGGAAAAGTAATCTTAATATGATAACACATTATGCATGCATCACCACCACCAAAATTCAAACATCAACTTCAACCATAGTCTGCCACTGTTCCCTATCAAATCCAATAGCACTGGTGTCAAACTTTTGAAACTTGTCACATCACTCACACTAATTTTGCTAGTCGTCATTCATATGGTCAGATGGCATGATTTTAGATTATAATAAGTTTCTCCATGTTCATTTCATGTTTTCTTTTGTTTAATTAACATATGTTTTTATTAATCTAGGGGATCCAACTATGTTACAATGACACAACAATGCTGAAATGACAAACCCACACCCAATGACACCACCACCACCACCACCACAGCAACTAAAACTGCCACCACAAGCAACTGGAATGGGGAGCAATGATAACATGGCAAGGGAGCAACAATGATGCCACCACACCATAGCAGTACCCCCCAACCATCACCAGGAACTCAATGAGGAAGCACTGCAGATGGCAACAACAGGGATCAGGCCAAGGGAGACAATGATGACAAGATGACTAGAACATGAAAATGGGGATGACAGGGAGTGAACAAGAAGACACTAATGAGACAAGGGCAAGGACATTGGCAAATAGCAGAGGATGATGGCATCAGCGACGACAATGATGGGACAACCAGAAACAGAACCAGACTGTGATGTCAATGATGGCAAGGACCAGACAACAGGGAAGAGGACAACAACAGGAACAATGAGGACAATGACAATAACCCCAAGGTCAATGACAGATGGCCCAGCGCCCACCCCTACTACTGTGAGCAACTGCTCACAGGGTAGACTGTGGGTGCTACAGATGACAACAACAACATGGGAATTGGGGGGAAGACATTAACTGAGTGGGGAACCACTTAGGTGGCAATAGTCATGTTATGTGCACAGGACAACAATGATAGGGACCAGGATACAAGGATGTGTTGCACATGGGATGACAGCGTGATGATCCAACAGGACGATGGCAAGTGGTGGGAGATATAAAGCTTGTTTTTCTTCTTTCTACATCATTAGTTTGTCATCCTCCGCTCACTCACAATGCAGCATGGGGCCACAATTTTTTAGTAGACATGTATTTAATTCTGCCTCCCTCATGTTTAGGCAAGTTTTAATAGATATTGTTTCTTTGTTCATGGTGGCCTGTAGTTATCCTGAGTGAGTATGGTCTGAGGCTGTTTATTGAATGAGAAAACAGTACATGTGTGTTTTTCTGATTAGCTTTCTATACAACCAATGGACCTGTGGGCAAAATTTGAACATTTTACATACAAAAGCTGCAACCTGGGCCAGGCCAGGCCCTGGTTGACAGCTTTGGCCTGGCTTGTGTGTTGAGAAAGCCAAAGCCACCTCAAGCCAAGCCAAAGCCACAGCTTTCAGGCCAAGCCAGGCCAGAACAGCACTATTTTTCATCCCTTGGTTGTCTTATCATGCTTTTTGCCTTTTGCACTTTTGCACTTTTTTGTCTTAGTCACAGTTTAAATGAATGCTTTCTTGTTGCATGGTTCTCTGAAAGTTCTCACTTAGTCCTAATAGTTTCCACGCCACCAGCCAGGTTATATTACGGCCCAATAGGGTGTTTCACACACCTCTGGTATGGACTCAATTTGATCCCTCAATTCCCTCAAATTTTGAGGGAATTGAGTCCCTAAGTTGAGGCATCAAGTCCACCGAGGGTGCAAGTCATGCTCTACCCCATGACTTGCACCCTCAACTTCATCCCCAACTCTGTCCCTCAATCTCTTCCCTCAACTTGTGTGAGGCTATCGGCCTGATGCCCTACGTGATTTATTTTCTCAGGGTTTTCTTTCTGTCCACAGTGTCATCAAGACTCAACACATAGATCATCCCTCCTACCATTTCCTTGGCTCCCAACAACCTTGATACCAGTTGTCATATCATGCTGACTGTACACAGATGAATGGGCTGTGCACAACAGCAATGCTACTGCACAGGAAAGACGATCCAGACTCATGATTTCGGTTGCCATGGTCTTTGCCAAATTGCCATGAGTGTGAAAATTGCAGTAACGACAACCCTCCTGACACTGACCAGTCCCACCAGGTGTAGATGTGTCCTCCAATCACTGAGGCCACAGCTACAGTGCTGCAGGATGTTACCAGGAGCAGCACAGTGTACCCTCAGATTTCTCCAGGCAAGTGTTTCCGGTCCTGATCTTGCAATGCGATGGAGATCAAATGGAGATGGTGGAGCCAAGACCATGACTGGACTCAGATGGCCATGAACTTGTCCACATCGTGCACACTAACCATTTTGTTAGGTTACAGGTCTTATACAACGAGAGTAAACATAAGTTTCAATCATATTTCATTGCATATTTGTCAATTCGAGTGTCCATATATGTACATGTCTGTATCTATACTAAGCAGTATATGAAATTCCAAGTCTACTAAAGCATGTCGTTGCACACTCTCAAGCTTGTGGTACACAGTCAGAAGGGGAAGACAGGAAGGCAGGCTATGTATGAAAATGTTACCATTAAAAATGATAAGTGAGGGGGCAGGGGAGTTGATGAGGACTATCTGTTTTGATGTCCTTTTATATAAATCCTTGAGACCAGGAGTCCAAGTTGTGGAACTCGGTCACATACTTTTGGAAATCATCTTGGGTGTTTCACAGACATACCCTCAACTTGAGACCCAACTTGGGACTTGATCTCATGAAGTTGGGGTCAAGTTGGAGGCAAAGTTGAGTCACATACCAGAGGTGTGTGAAACACCCTCCCAGCAGCCCAATGTTGATAATAAAGAGCCTGTTCGGATACGATTGTTTAGACCTATTTTAAAGAATGTGTTTAAGATATGTTGACTATCATTAGGGTTGTTCACAGTAAACATTTTTGGGCCATTTTTGGCTCATTTTTGGCTTCATTTTTGGCTCATTTTCGCATGTTTGGCAGAAGAATGATCAGAATGATCCAAAAAATGAAACGAAAAATGATGTGAAAAATGGCTACCATGAACACTCTGGAAAGCAAAAATGCATTTTACATGGTCCTTGGAAGTGCTGGCAAGTGCTTGGCATATTCAAACTCCCTCTCAAATGACTTAGTGAAATTATTTTCATGAGCTGGCACTAAAAAGGTAGTATCTCCTCATAGTCTCAAACTTGTTATAGTGTGTAGTATATATATATATATTTCTTTATCCTATGATATATACTCCTTTGTACTATGACAAAAATAACTATGAAAGAAAGAAAAAATGAAGTAAACAGCCACATGCGGAAGGTGGGCGCCCTGTTGTGGTAGCCCCCTCCTTACCTGGCTCCCCCTGTTGCGTTGCACCGCAAGTCAGCCTTCCATTGTGTCACCTCCTCAGCACCCCATATCCACCCTGCGAGCAGGTGCTCGCAGCGGTGGTGGTGGGTGCTGTCCTCATCATCGACCCTCATTGTTGTTGGTCAGATGGTGATGTGGCCATTAGCACCCGATCCCTCCTTGTGAGCAAACACTCACAGCAGTGGGTGTTGGGTGCTGGGCTCGCCGCCCCGCACTCTCATTCGTCTCCTCTCCCTGTCATCACCCGTACGCACCAGCCTTCCTCCCCATGAGCAGTCACTCGTAGTGGAGGGGCCTGGTGCCATGGGCATCATCATCTCCCCATCTCCCTCATCCTTGTCGTTGTCCTGTCCCGTGTTGGTGGAGCTGGAGCTGGTGCTGGTGCCATTGGCATTGGCATCGTTGTGTCGGGGTGCCCTCCCCACCGTCGCTGTGCCAGTTGCCTGTTTCCACCCCGCGAGCAGCTGCTCGCAGCAGTGGGGTACTGGTGGCCGCCATCATCTTTGCCTCACTGTCCACCCCTGGCCCTGCCCCGTTGTCCCTGTCGTCAGCCATCATCCCATTTTGTTGTTGTCCTGATCCATTATCCACCCCATGAGCAGGTGCTCGTAGCGGTGGCATGGGTGTGGGTGTGCTGTCTTGGCGCCGTCTCATGGTAAATAACATGGATGAAACCTAGCAAAAGCAAATAAAAACATTAGAAAAGAAAAGAACTTTTAAAAAAAAACATTACTTATGTAGGCCCAAACGACATCTGTCATTGTTTGGGCAGTTTGTGGCGTTAGTTGATGTGGGAGTGGGAGTGGGAGTGGGAGTGGGAGTGGGAGCAGTGATGGCAAGTGGTGATGGAGTTGTGGTGAGAGAGTCAAGGGAGGGAGTGGCAGCATCATGGAGTTGACGTGGGCGGAAACGTTAGAGGCGTCAGAGCGGAGTTTGAAAACATGACAAAAATAGAACGTGAAAATGCGGCTCATGTCTTAGTCCTGTGGCTGCCTGACTCCCAATTTGGAGTCAGGATGCACAGCCACTCAGAGAAACTGTAAGATGAATGAACTGCTGCTGTAGTCATCCCTCATCGAATTACCTGTTACGAGTAGCTTCTCAAATTCTCAATGATGAATGATATGCAAACATCAAACATGTCATTGACTAAATCTGGTCAGCATCCACGAAGCGCCAATTGGGGTGGTTCACATGCAAATGCAGGCCACAAAAAGAAGACACTGCCAACACCATCTCTGAGTCAGGCTGCATCAGCTGTCGGGAGTGTGTCCTATGTCAATCCCGTAGGCCCTGCCAGGCCATCAACTCTGCCATCTGTGGCTGCCAAGCCATCAAGGGTCCCAACAGTGGGCTTCTTTGCACCTCGACTCGGAATGCATCTTGGACAGCTAGCTGTGCCAATTGGACAATCTAATGACAATCTGACACCTTTGGATAGTGCATCACGAGGAGACGTGGGAGGAACAAGTAATCCACATAGTGGCTCACATGGGGAACATGGTATCTCGCCACCAAGAATAGATATGCAGTAGGTACTGACTCATTCACATGTTTAAGTGCATTGGACGAACAAAATGGAGTTTGCCTGTCAATGACAGCCTACACGCAGCTTCAAAACGAGCTCTCCTTTATACATGATCACGACGAACATGCTAATATTGCAACTGGCACACATCTCATTGAGCATAGCTTCTCTGATGAGATTTTGGACTTGACGGAGGACGCTGCAGCTGTGGCCGAGGTGGAGATGGAATCATCTGAGGTTCAAACTGAGTCGGCTATCCACCAACACCTCCATGCTGTGCTTCAAGATATCAAGAAACAAATTGACTTACACAGCCAACCAGATTGCTACCAACAAGGTGACTTCTTTCACCGAACCAAACACACCATCTTCATACTCCATGATGCTGCTTTGAAGGGGCTACAACCTGATCATCTCTGTGCTTGAGATATCTTTGTCTGGCTTCCTCCCTTTCTGCCTGGTGCACCTGACTATTTCAAATGTATCTGTGGTGGTCGTCTAACAAAAAACGGTATGATGCATGTTCTTACTTGTTCATGGTAACCAGCTACTATCCATTTTCTCTAGGCTATAATGATAACCCCATTGCAAGATGTGTCAAGTGCTTTCCAATGGACTATTGGCTTCTAACAAGCCGCTTTTTATGTAAGGCCAGGCATCAAGATAGTCCAGGATGTGGAAAAAGTTGGCAGGGTACCGATCCGCACATTATTGCACAACTGCCACATTGGGTTGCTATGGCTTTTCCTGGTATGTAGATTATGTAGTCTCACAGTCAAATGCTACAGACATGCTTTCAGCATGGGTCAGTGCATGTGGCGTGATTGATAAGGAGATCATGTCACAAATGTGCAATACATTCGCGACTCAGTTCGGACCATTCCTATTTTCAGAAATGATGGCTGAGCTGCAGCGCAAGCATCATGCAGAGCTTGAGCTTATGTATCTCGATGCTGCACGTCATTATGGTCTGCATGGTGCTCTGCAGGTACCATCTTTCTCCATGTTTTCTGATAAACTACAATATGCTGCATCACCTCTGTCTGTCCAATATCTGAAAGCCATGTTCACGGACTGGATTAGTGCCCATCGAGTTTTTATTGAACGTGCACAAGCCTGTCTACCAGCAAACATAATAAAGGTTGATCATATCTTTGACGTATGCTTCTAGCCTAATATAATGGGACAACTCTCGTACTAATTCTTTGTAGTATCTGAAGTATATGGGTGGACTCAAGGGTCAATGTATCCATGAGGCATCTTACACCAATGTCAATCACTTCGAAGATATACGGTCACTTTCTATGGTTCCATTGAAATCACTAGCCTTTGTTGTGGATCAGCTGAAAGGTGTAGTGAAAGAACTTGAAGAAAATGGTCATCCAGCCTGTAGTCTCATCTACACTGACAGTCCACAAAGTCAGTACTTTGTTAACTTCTGTTTATTATTTATTAAACTTTGTAGGTGAGCAAAATTTTCATGAAATGATTACTCCATCTCTAACACAAGATGTGGAGCACATTACACTCTTCACAGATCTACCACCATTTTGGCACTCAGACAATACAATCACAACCCAATTCACAAATGATATATTCTTGATGGATTCACTCTGTGATGACATTCTCGAGAAAGCAAATGCTTTACCATCACAACTTCATGTTATGGCCATTGCGATTCAGTCTAATGCTAGTATGGGGATTGATGCTATCCAACTGCGCACACCAAATAGTAATATTGTCTTCAGGGTAATAATACTTTTTTTTAAATCTCGAAAAGTACTGATATATTACATTGGACAACAGAATTTGCAATACGAGCACACTTTCCACAGTCCCTTCACATGATCTTAACCAGTAACTTGATCATCAAATTGGGGTGCAAGATCAAGAAAAGTCTTCATGATATCACAGCTGCATATAGCGATGCAGATATCAAAAGCTCAATCAAGTCAAATCCTGCCATCATTGAACTTGGTCAGCATGCAAAGTTGAAAGGTGTCATTCGTGATGCTTTTCCTTCTCTTCATGTTCTGGTTGGAACTGTTCCCAAGAAGTCATTCTCACCTCCTACCTCAGCTCTGAATTGCTGGGACTCTACCAACTACATCCAGCAGCTCCATACACATGTTGAGTCTATTTGGCAGGTTTATCGCTCTCTTAGCAATCTTGATTCTGTTGGACTTCCTTTGGTACCATTTCAGATACAAAAGGATGGTCATCTTGTTATACTTTTTCAAGGAAACAAGCCTGTTGCAGAAGGTCACATTCTCTGGCCTCATCCCCAGTTCATCAAGGTGATTGACGATCACGATGGTGGACTTCGGCAAATTAATATCTCTCCAACATGTTCCCTCATCAAGTTGACCAAGGTTCTTACACCTGGATGCATCCACAGCCTTCATTCCCAGTCCATTCAATGGATTTTTGATCATGGTGCACAAGCTGTTGTCACTACTTCAACACTTCGAACGCAAAATGAAATTTCACCCATCTTAGCCTCATCCACTGAACACATACTTGGAGATCCAGCCCCACTTTCACCATATACTGGCCAGGAGTCACCATTTACACTTTCTATTCCATCTGATGGTGAGGCTTGGAGGCAAAATATTGATGATGATGAAGATGATAGTGGCAGGTTTGAATTAGTGAATGATCATCTTGGTGAGGAGGTGACATGAATACCAGTATGAGCATTATCTGCTTGCTAACCCATTTTCAATAGATGGATCAGACAATACCAGGACCTGTTCCTGAAGCTGGTGCAGTGACCAAGAAACCAACCCGTGTGCTTGATGATGCATTTCACTTCATGGATCGCCTACCCGACTTCTCCCAAAAATCCATTCAGCTTTCGACTCCTTTTCTCATGATTTCTCAGAAGCGATTTTTATCCATGACAAAGATGATGAAGCTCGAGTTCATGCTGTATTCAATGCAAAGGGTATTAGTTGGGACCATGCAAAGCAGGCAAAGGCTTCTTCAGTCAACCACCAGATACAAAGGCTCATTCCACCTTGAGAAATTCTTGCGCAGCATCTTCAATTGCTCTTTGATGGATACAAGGGTATTATATGCACTGTGAACAGTCACAAGAAGCCATTTTTCTCCAAGGAGGCTTGTGGAATGGCTGACCGCTTGGTTGAAACAGCAACCCTTGGTTACCTGTCGGACCCATCTGATGTTGCCCTCTACTTCAGGATGGGCAAGGACAAGGATGGTCTTTATATCTATCACACTATCCGAGGAACCAATTCTGTTGAGGGAGGGGTTCATATGACTGTTCGTCATGTTTTTGGATCTCTTCAGGCCTCACCGGAGCTGGCAGAATGTCTTCTCCTGAATTGGATTTTACGTCACAATTGCATGGTATTTTTTTTTTTCATTTCAAGGTGGGGTATATACTAATTACTGCTGAATAGGTTGGGTACCGCAACAGAACAGGCAAGAAATATTCTCACCACTTTGATCTTTGGATGACAGACAGGATCACTGAGCTTGCCACCGAAACTGGAACTACACCATCTTTTCCTGCACCTAATGTTCTCCAAACACAGATTGCAACAGCAGAAACATTTGGAATTGTTCCAGTCTCCTCCCAGCTTGCTGAAAAATACAACATTACAATTCTTCCACCCCGTAAAATCACTGGCATGCAATATCACCGGGATTTACTAGTCGAAATGCTCACTCGACTGTCTACAAAGTCGGTTAACCGATATCGTTACCTTCAGCTGCGGCAGCGCAGCCTACATCCAATCACCCCAGTTCATACAATTGCTGAATACACCAAATTCAAGCAGCATATTCACGACACACAGATTTGCCGGAATACAAAGAAGATCTATCCCACATATGAAGCTAATAAAATGATTGACTTTGACAAATTTGCAGTCTTTTGGAACTCTGAGGTCAAAAAACAAGATCGTACTGAGGTAGACTCAAACAAACGTCTCTACTACAAGCTTCCATCACAACTCGAGTGGCATCACAGGAGGATCCTAGCATGGAAGTCAGAGCGCTCAACTCTCCTCATGGGAGGTAACGCTGCCGCTCTCAAGCCGTTCTGCAACCTCCTTATAAATGATAACACCACAACCACATTACCTGCCCAATTACCTCCCGAAATCCTGGCTGGTGAAAAAGACCACTGTTACAATGAGGAAGGTAAGTAAACTTCTCAATCAAGGTCACCCTTGTCGCTCACATTAAATAGACTTCACAAACTCTGACACACATGTTGACTCTGTTGGTCAATCACTCCCCATGCCACATAATGAAGATGTGGCAGAACACGGGGACACGACAGAGCATGGCGAAGATGCCACTCAAGCCCTATCTCCAAGTCTCACGCATGGGGCCGAAGTTGCAGCTGGCGATGGGGAGCGAGAACGGTCACACTCTACACCAACAACCTTGGAGCACCACCAGATGGTGCTTTCATTTAGTTCTTCTGAGCCAGCAAATATTCCGGCACTCACGTTTTCTCATCCGGCATCGACAACAATACCAACAAGAAAGGAGAGTGTGTGGTGCGCCCTCTGTGTCCAGGCGTTGTGTGAGTGTCATTTTGAGTGCAACAGCCACATAAACCGAGCATGGTGCAAATGTAACCATCCACTGTTAGTTGGTAAGAAGAAAGTGAGGTGGTAAGAGGCGGAGGTGAAGCATCGCATTGAATTACTTGAGGCAGGGCAGGGTTCGAGTCACACATGATAGGAAAGGAAGTGTAACAGGGGTGTAGTATTGAGGACAATGGTCCATGTACATGTACAGTACATGGGGGAGCAGACATAGGTACACTTGTGCAACGAGTTAGAACATGAGATGCAGGGCCTATAGCAGATTTGGCCCATATGCCATGGACCAGCCAATGATGTATTTTGCACCAGTATGATGGGCCAGCCAAGTGGGCCCATGAAGCTAGATATACACAACATGGATGAGTGGGC
>QFEU01003802.1:0-26146 GCA_003316345.1 Tricholoma terreum
ACCGACGAAAGCATGCTACTCACTGCCAGGGATCGCGAAAAACACACCCAGAAATGCATAAGTTTTGGACAATATAGACTGCCCACGTGAAATAGACCACCATCAACATATGATCTACACAGAACTAAACAGATTCAAGGAGATTGCTCACGAGAATAAGCATGGCAAGACTCAGTATACTGTGACGCGGCGTGAATATCTTCTGGCGACAGGGAATTCAGTCAAATACCTTGTGATAGCACCCGTTTCTAATGTAGTGTCAACAATTTGCAAAATTGGTATACCGCAGCACTCACGAACGGTGAAAAAAATGAGTTTGTCGACAACCTTCTGAGCGCTGTTCACTTCATCAGAGTATACATCAGCTAAGATCCAGGCCACACACTGTTTAAAGATATCCCTGCGTCGAGTCCATAAACAATACGACAGGGAAACCGATATCATTAAATCCACGGCAGCGAACACCGACAATGCTAGATGCCCAAGCCACATCCAATGATCCACGTACTCCTCTCTGCTGTGTACTCGACACGTCACAACAGATATGGCCAAAACCGCCATCACACGGGAAAGGCAAAGCATCCAGCATATGATAGGGACAATTATGGCACCTGATAACCTTCGTAGGCGGTTTACGAAGAAAGCCTGGAAAGAGATTAATTTTCAGGGAATATTTAGGAACCCAAATGCACACCTGGATCATCCCTCCAAGGAGCCCCGAAATTCCGAAAGTCACACAAACCCCTTCGGGGTAGTTGGCCATATCAGAAACTTGTCCAAATCCTGTCACAAACCTCTCGTATAGGGAAAACGAAATGATAATAGTGTACGCTAACAGGAGGATCCTGTCATATCGTGAACCACCAAGTTTGTAAGGCAAGATTGCATCCTGCAATGTACGCACCAAGAGAATCCGACCTGCATCAGATCATTAAGAGAGGCCACTGAGGAGTATATAGTTCCTACCAAAGCTTTTAAACCCATACGATCGTCCGAGTATCTTCGGTAGTATGAGTACGTTTGAATAGTAACAAGACCGAAGAGAAACATTGCGGCCATGACACCAACTGCATGGGGGCCCAGAATGCCCTCAAGATGCAAATTCTCGGTCTCTGCTTCCGTTGTCATTGACGGCGCCGTTGGTAGAAGAATATCTCTCGAAAATGAGCTATACAGGTGCGAAACGTGATCAATACATGGAAAGAATAAAGAAGTACAATAGGTGGGGAATTATCACCGTTCATTATAGGAAATTACTGGATTCAGGGTTGCCCAGCGATCAACCCAAGGCCGTTATACATAGTGGGCGGCGTACTACGCAGATGGTTTTTCAATTTGGACTTTCGGAAATTGCCGAATGTGTGCCTCATCGATGATTTCCATCTGCGGTCGGACTAAAGTCTATAAATAAGATTCAAAGGTTGCACAAACATTAATGTTCAATACGGTTGTTAAACCCATAATCTCTTATATCCCATAGCTCGAGCCGTCTACCGACTTGGTTTGCAGGGAATTGCATACCATCACCCATAGGCTCTACCCACAGTCGCGGACAAACATAGTCTTGAAACCAACCTCCACCACGATTTTGAAGACAATCGCCCAAAATGTTTTGGACTGCAAAACCTTGCTTGGTGTTTAGGTTGCTTGTACGGGACATGGCCAGCAGCTCCAGTGTTGAATGGGCATACTATAGAAACTGGCATGGTGGACCAAGATAAGGATGGATTGCTCTTGTCCTAATATGGTCGCATTAGTGAATCGGGCTCTATGACTTTCTTCCGTTCTGCGCCCTATCGCTCTCCAGCCGACCATCAATACTTATCCGATGACCTCAATGGTATACCTCCATCCAGAACATAAAACTCCACGGTTTTGATATATACTCATGTGGACCATCATTCCGGAACCGACGCGATAACGAAGCGTTAGCTCTTAAACATGGTTGCGAATCCTATCAACACCCTAGTCGGAGACGCTCGAACTACTCGCAAGGATGTTATCAGGAAAGCAGATGAAGAACTATTGGCTACTCTCGGCTATAAGCAGGAGTTTAAAAGAGCTTTTAACCCACTCGAGGCAAGCTCTTCATTACAGATAGACCTGGCTTTTGGATGACCCTTCCAAGGTTTTCGGAATCGCATTCTCCATCATTGGTTTATTGCCATCCATCGCGTCTGTCTTATTTTATGCTATACCGAATGGTGGAGGGCCAGCAATGGTCTGGGGCGTAAGTCCACTATGTTCACTTGAACTTTTGATGCTTATGTATTGTTTTGAAGTGGGCTGTAGCAAGCCTCTTTGTTCTATGCATCGGAATGTCGATGGCAGAATTGGCATCTACTGCACCTACGTCCGGAGGCGTACGCATACCCTATCCCAAACACCTGCAAGTATACTGAGATACCTCCGACAGTTATATTTTTGGACCTACACTTTCTCTTCCCCTCGATGGCGCAATCTTCTTTGCTGGCTCGTAGGCTGTGAGTTTTTTCGATTCTATCAAAGACCATGTTCAACTTCAATAATCCATGGGCAGATGCGAATACGATAGGGTCAATAGCTTCAGTGGCGTCCATCGATTGGGGTTGTGCAATTCAAATCATGGCAGCTGCTAGCATTGGCTCTAACGAAAGCTTCGAGGCCACTTCTGCACAGACCTTGTATGTTCCGTCATCAACCTGTGAAAGCAAGTTCTCACTTCGTTCACACAAACAGCGCTGTGTATGCCGCTATCATCCTTTCGCACTCTGCTCTATGTTGCCTTGGAACTGTAGTTCTT
Organism: Tricholoma terreum; assembly: GCA_003316345.1. Classification (NCBI taxonomy): domain Eukaryota; kingdom Fungi; phylum Basidiomycota; class Agaricomycetes; order Agaricales; family Tricholomataceae; genus Tricholoma; species Tricholoma terreum. Next base: position 2,783 of record QFEU01003802.1, read on the forward strand.
GCTAGGCTACAAACCTTATATGTTGTCCTCAATATTATGTGAGTCGTCTACTCAATTGCGCGGGTGCGAAGCTTATCGTCCCAGGCTCTGCCTAGCGGTCATCATTGCCCTGCCTGCTGCCACACCAGCTGAGTTCAAGAACACTGCGAAGTTTGCTCTCGGAGATTTCACCAATCGTTTGCTCCTTTTGACCTCTGCCTGTACAATTGGGATGTTGATGATTTTCTAGTCAATAGTTGGCCGGATGGCTACGCATTCATCCTGAGCTTCATGGCTCCCCTCTGGACCATATGTGAGAGGTTTGGCTGCATCGGCCTTTGCAGACATGTGATGTGTTTATTGCAGGCTCGTTTGACTCCAGCGTTCATATAAGTGAAGAAGCCTCAAATGCTGCCACGGCGGTCCCTTGGGCAATTGTTATGGCTATATCCATTGGTGGTGTCCTCGGCTGGGGTAATGTCCCTGTTGTATCCACCTTATCCCATAATACTTACTATGTGATCCAGCAATCAACATGTCACTTGCGTTCTGCATGGGGACTGATCTCCAAGTACTTATGGACAGCCCTCAGCCTATGGCTCAGATATTCGTTCAGAGTTTTGGACGGAAGGGAACTTTAGCTATCTGGGCTTTTGTCGTCCTTGTGCAGTGCGTGGTTGCGTGGGCGTGACGCTCAAATATTCTCCAATGTTTTCCAGATACATGATGGGTTCCAGCATGGTCTCTTGCCTTCTCCTTCAAATGTTCTCAGGTTGTAATTTGATCATTACGTAGTTACTTGCCGCAAGTCGTCAAACGTTTGCTTTCAGCCGAGATTCAGGTGAGCCCATGGTATATCCCAATAGCTGAGACTTGACAAATGGTATCCACCATTCAGCACTTCCTTTTTCCAATTGGCTCTATCGGATGAATCGGTATACTGAAACGCCCGTGAATACCGTCTTGTTTGATGCCCTCCTTGCCCTCGTGCTTGGATTACTAGTGTTCGCTGGCAACCAGGCAATCAATGCTGTCTTTGCCATCTCCGTCACAGGGCTTTACATCGCGTACTCCATTCCAATCGCAGCGAGGTACTTGGGCGACAATGATTTTGAACCTGGCCCATTCAGTCTCGGCATTTTTGTATGTCCGTATACAACGGCACCACGACTCCGAGCCTAATCCGTTTATTCAGGGTCTACCAGTGGCCATAGTGTCTGTTTCATTCATGTCCTTCCTCGCCGTCGTATTTCTGTTCCCATCCACTCCGCAGACAAGTGTGCAAGATATGAATTACACTGTTGTTGTTCTCGGTGGTGTTATGATTATTTCGGTTGTGTGGTACTACTTTCCAAAGTATGGGGGAGTACATTGGTTTACGGGTCCAGTACGAAACATCGAATCACAACGAATGGAGGACAGTGGATCAAGGGAGTCTACCCAGGACGAGAAGAAGTCGAAGAGGGGTGAAAGTTAGAATCGACTTGATCATATGACCACAACGTGACATGCTGAGAGTGGCATTTGGCAGGAAGGATATTCGAAAAATCTAATGCACTTCGCAAAACACAACTTTTTAAAAAATGGTCCACACAGAAAGTTTTGTAATTGTAATTACTAGTGTTCTGTGAGGACAGATTTTGTATTTACGGTCGTAAAGAGTTGCCATTAGATTTTTGAGTTTAGCAATGCTCGGATTAATATTCCCAATTCGGAAAGTGTAGCGAAACTGCAATAATGTCGGGTGAAATGTTCTTCACTTGAAGGCACAAAACAGTTTCTATAGCTACCTCAACTATGCACACTATCGTTGTCCTTCCGCCCTTCCGTCCTGCTGTCGTCCGTCCTATCCATGCAGTAGTTCATTGGTGGGACGACCACGCAGGAAGCCCAGAATATTCGGCGTCATTGTCTGCCACAGAACATCTCCAGGATCACAATTATGACCATCACTAGTCCCGCAATAAAGTAAGTCCATCTCATCAGGAAATATCCAGTGGCATTTTTATATATACGTACTGTCATAAATTGAAAGGCCCTTGTATTGACCGTGTGTCCATTTATTGCCTTTAGATGGACCGCCTCTTGAGCGCGAAGTCTGTACTCAAACATAATACTAATAATGTCACCGACTAATTATAGAAAATACCGCACTGGGAATATACCCACCTACTTACCTGCCAAATCCTGGAACATGGTCGATATCACTTGACTCTTGCACAGATCTTGAAGCCACTAGAGAAGCTATCATTGCAAGTGTTTTTTGGCTGAACGGAGTATGTATATGACATATAAGGATAGGTATCATTTTTTTCAGCCTCCAGACCGTCCCGCCTTGATCTTGCAGGTGTTCAGTTGCTTTATCTGCGGACCGACTGACTCGAATGTGGCGGAGATTCCAAACACATACCATGAGTGTGCTGGGCTGGCCGTGACTTGATCTGATTTCGGAGGCTCAATCGCTGGATCGTCCGAGTCACTACTTTTACACTGGTACACACTTATTGCTTGGCCAGGGTAATCTTCTGCACGTGCCCATCCAAAGCAGATGGCTGGCAAGGATTCTCGCACCAATGGCAGATACTGAGATACTCCACGGCGGGAGGCATTGCCAGTACAAGTCATCGCCTGAACCTCATGATTTCATTCCAATGAGTCATGCTAACGTGGATCCTTCATTGTTGTTTTCCATATAAGGGTGTATCCATCACTCTTACCGAGTTATCACTGGACCATCAACGTTCGATGCTTCCACCCGATTGTACCCCATGATGGTATACTTCGATTCAGAACCCATGAAACCCACGACTTTGATACTTATGCTAGCTAATCGCTTGGTAACTAAGCACTAGATTTTGAATATGGTCGAGAAACACACCAACACCCAAGCCACAGACGCTCGAACTAGCTCTAAGGATGCCACGATCAGGAACGCAGATGAAGAACTATTGGCCACTCTGGGATACAAGCAGGAGTTTAAACGAGCCTTTAGCCCTCTTGAGGTAAGCTCTGGAATGTAGATGGACTCGGCCGTTGGGTGACCCTTCCAAGGTTTTTGGAATCGCATTCTCAATTATCGGTTTATTGCCATCCATCGCGTCTGTCTTATTCTACGCTATATCGAATGGTGGAGGAGCAGCAATGGTCTGGGGCGTAAGTCCATTATATTCACTTGAAGTTGCTGATGCTTATGTTCTATTCGGAAGTGGGCCGTAGCAAGCCTCTTTATTCTATGCGTCGGAATGTCGATGGCAGAATTGGCATCTGCTGCACCTACGTCCGGAGGCGTATGTATGCGCTATCCCAAACGCCTACGAATCAACTAAAGTTCCTCCAACAGCTTTATTTTTGGATGTACAGTTTTTCGTTTGTTCGATGGTATCAAAGACCATGTTCAATTTCAATAATCCATGGGGCAGATGCGAATACGATAGGGTCAATAGCTTCAGTGGCGTCCATTGATTGGGGTTGCGCAACTCAAATCATGGCAGCCGCGAGCATTGGTTCCAACGAAAGCTTCGAGGCCACTTCTGCACAGACCTTGTACGTTCCATTATCAACCTGTGAAAGCAAGTTCTCACTTCGTTCACACAAACAGCGCCGTGTATGTTGTTATCATCCTTTCGCACGCTGCTCTATGTTGCCTCGGGACCATAGTTCTTGCTAGGCTGCAAACCTTCTATGTCATTCTGAATATCCTGTGAGTCGTCCACTCAGCTGTGCATGTGTAAAGCTTACCATCGCTAGGCTCTGCCTAGCAGTTATGATTGTTCTGCCTGCTGCCACGCCAGCCGAATTCATAAATACTGCGAAATTTGTTCTCGGAGATTTCACTAATTGTTTGTCCCTTTTTACCCTTGTCCATACAACACTGATGTATTTCAGTCAATGGCTGGCCAGATGGCTATGCGTTCATTCTGAGCTTCATGGCTCCCGTTTGGACCATAGGTGAGCCTCCATATGGTCGGATCGTCTTATGCAGAGATATAATTCGTTATCGCAGGCGCGTTCGACTCTAGCGTTCACATAAGCGAAGAAGCGTCAAATGCTGCCACGGCAGTTCCTTGGGCAATGATTATGGCTATATCTATCGCTGGCGTCCTCGGCTGGGGTATGTCCATGGTCGTATCCTCATCCAGTAAATACCTACATTGTGATCTAGCAATCAACATATCCCTTGCGTTCTGCATGGGGACTGATCTCCAGGCACTTGCGGACAGCCCACAGCCTATGGCTCAGATATTCTTTCGGAGCTTTGGGCGGAAGGGGACTTTAGCTATCTGGGCTTTCGTCGTCCTCGTGCAGTACGTGGCCATGTTGGCATTACACTCGAATGTTCTCTGATGTTTTTCAGATATATGATGGGTTCAAGCATGGTATGTTAAACCTTCGTCAATGGTCCGGGGTTTTAGTTTGACCATCACGTAGTTACTTGCTGCGAGTCGTCAAACGTTTGCTTTCAGCCGATATTCAGGTGAGCACCATGGTATAGCTCAGTGGCTGGTGCTCGACGACATGATGGCCACCATTTAGCACTTCCCTTCTCCAATTGGCTCTACCTGGTATACTGAGGCACCTGTAAATTCCGTCCTGTTCTATGCCTTGCTTGCCCTCCTCCTTGGACTACTAGCTTTCGCCGGAGAGCAAGCCATCGACGCTCTCTTTGCTATTTCCGTCATAGGGCTTTACACGGCATACGCCATCCCGATCGTAGCTAGGTATCTAGGCGACAATGATTTCAAACCCGGCCCATTCAATCTTGGTGTTTTTGTATGTCCATTCAGCGAGGGCTTTCAAGATCTTACTGAATTTTGTCGCACAGAGTCTACCGGTGGCGATAGTGGCTGTCCTATTCATGACTTTCTTCTGCATCGTAGTTCTCTTTCCTTCCAGTCCGCGGACAAGTGCGCATGACATGAATTACACTGTCGTTGTTCTCGGTGTTGTCATGACTCTTTCACTGGTACTATTTCCCAAAGTACGGGGGTGTGCATTGGTTCAGGGGTCCAGTAGCGAACATCGATACTTAGTAGGTAGTGTTGTCGGCCGTTCGGCCGACCGGCCGGACCGAAATACAAGCACATGACAGAGCAAAGGACGTCCGTGCGCAGGCCGGGTTGATTCCCACGGTGGAATGCAAAACAAACGGAGAGAGGCAGAACCACAACGCCAGCCAAAGTCTGTACGCACGCTCCCCTATAAGCCCACAAGTGTGCTTCCTCTCTTAAATTCCCTGTACTCCCTCTCTCCGCCACTCAAATAATCCTCAATCGTAAGTACCAATCTCATACCTCCCAACCATCGATTCTCCCGATTGAATGAGCCTGCTGGCATCGTTGCTGTTGAGTACGCACAGTGCTAGCGTTAGTGAGCGCGAAGTCTTTGTTTGTTTGGCCCGTGTCTATAGCTCGGCGCGTCCAGCCAAGACGCGTCCGACCGCTCGTCTTCGTCGTCGCCCCCACTCTGCCCTTTCTTCGTCGTCGTTCTTCTCGTCGTCGTTGTCCTTGACGATTGTAACACCACACTCACGTTCTTACCTACGATCACCTAGATGCCCAAGGAAGCAAAAGCAACCAAACCTAAAGTCAGTTCCTTATCCGTCTTCTTACCCTTTCTTGTTATGCGTGCGATCACTGGAGATAAGGTGGCAGAGGTGATGCACAGTGGACTCATGGTTCGACTTTCATGACCCGGGTTGATTCCATATTTGCACTTTCCGCTTTCCTTGTCCATGTCTTCTGTATAGTATTGCTCGTTCCTTTCTGGCATGCCTGCTATTGTCGTCGTCGTCGTCGTCATCTTCCCGTTCCCCGTACTAACATACCGACAGCGCAAGGCCGCCGAAAGGGCAGAGAAGGCTCCTCGTGCCAAGGCCAAGAAGGACCCCAAGGCACCAAAGCGTGCCCTGTCTGCATACATGTTCTTCAGCCAGGACTGGCGTGAGCGAATCAAGACAGAGAACCCAGATGCCGGCTTTGGTGACTGTCTTCTGGCATGCTCATATATGCGTATGTTGACCGCAATATTTCGCAGGTGAGGTTGGGAAGCTGCTGGGAGCAAAGTGGAAGGAGCTCGACGACGAAGAGAAGAAGGTTCGTTCTTCAATAAACGTGTGGATTGATACTAAAGTCGTCGTCCGTAGCCTTATGTAGAACAAGCTGCACAAGACAAAACACGGGCAGAAGAGGAAAAGGCAGCATATGACGTAAGAGTCTTGGAGCACAACTCTCCCATCTGCATCTGACATTGATGGTACAGGGCACCAAGAAAAACGCCGGAAGTGGGGATGGTGATGATGATGAGGACGAGGAATGATTGATTGCTTAATATACAATCATGAGACGCGACTTTTTCGTTTTCTTTTTCTTTTGTGCATCGCTCGTAATGAGTTGAAGAGGAGGGGTAACTATCTAACGTTCTATACCGCCTCCATGACCGTTTATGTTCCTTGCAGTAATGACAGCTCCCCTTGTTTCGTATTATAGTGTAGTTACATTGCAACTGGTTTATGATTCCATGAACACGTGACTGTATAATGTCGTCACAATCACTGCGCCAATAAACTTGAAGATCGACAACGATGTCAGAAACAGAAGCCTCGGTTGGTATTCTTTTATTTTTTATATATAATCTGCAATTTACTCGTCATAGGCTGTTCCAGCATCGCAGCGAGGAAGTTGGACTTCTTTTCTCAAATCGCAAGTCTTTTATGAAATAACAACATATCCATCCTGAATATTCTGTCCAGCATCGCTTCGTTTTCAGGCGACCTCTCCTCCCTCACAGCACCGCCATTCATTCTTTCCCCAGTCTCCCTCACAGAGTTTCCTGGTATCCCCATTTCTTCTTTCTATACACTCATCCGACATCTCATCCTCTAGCATACTGGTGCGAACACCCACATCTTTTTGCTGCCATTGCAGATGCACCCCCCGGAGAGGCCAGGGCACTGGCTGTGCTCAGATGGTTCATCGTTAGTCAATCCTTTCAGCACAAGCTGATCGCTAACCATGATCCACGTAGAGCACGCTAAAAGGCCAGTACACCTCTCGAAACGAGAGTATGGGTTCCGAGAAAAAGTTTGTTTTTCCACCTTTCTATATATATCCTATTCATCGGCGTCTAGACCTCTTAACCCTGTGCTTGGCGAGTATGTCTATTTTTCTACTCTTTCTATCAGCCCCTATCTATCTCCGTCATCCAGACTGTTCTACGGACAATGGCCTGATATCAACAACCGCGGCCGTACCGATTTGCTGGTAGAACAAGTATCCCATCATCCCCCTATAACCGCGTACGTCATCGAAAACAAGAAGAAGGGTCTACGACTCGTTGGACACAATGCACAGAAAACTAGCTTCAGCGGTCTGTTTACATACTCTATCACATCACTTTACAGAACTTGACCGTTCCACACAGGCGGATCCATTATCGTCAAGCAGATCGGTCACGCAATTCTTACCGTATCATCTCCCTCAGGTGGAAAACAGGACGAGTTCCTTATAACCCTCCCTCGACTCCGGATAGACGGGCTGTGGTACGTTCCATTCCAGACTCACTTTCAAAAACAATTCCATCACACTCCACAGGTACGGCTCGCCATACATCGAGCTCTCTGAGACTTCACACATAATTGGAAGCGGATTCATCTCAGTCATCGAATACAAAGGCAAAGGATACTTTTCTGGACGTTCGCACTCCTTCAAGGCCATCGTCTCTCCCCAGCCGGGTATGAGCAACGGCGCAGGTGGAGGCGAGCATGTTATCGAAGGCACGTGGCACGTCAATAGCAAGTTCACTAAAGGCGGGCGCAACGACTTTGTCATGAAGAACGGCGGGCTGTTCCATGACGTCGAGAGCGTGCCAAAGGAGGAGGTTTCGGTTGTTGGGGGCGATGGAAAGGGGAATATGGGCGAGTTTGAGACTAGGGCATTGTGGAAGCTCGTTGCAAAGGGTATCAGGGAAGGCGATTTTGAGACAGCGAGCAAAGAAAAGACAAGGATCGAGGTGGGTTGCCTTTTCCTCATCCCCTCTTCCAATTTCCCTGATTTCTTTGAGCAGAATGACCAGCGGCAGCGGAGAAGAGACGAGCAAACTGCTGGAACAGTGTGGCTGTTGAAACATTTTACGAAGCATGATCAAGATCCAGTCTGCAAGTCTATTTGATTCCTCTGTTCTTATCACAACCGCATATACCTTTTTTTCTAGACGAGCGCCTTGGAAAACTCGCCAAGATCAACCCGCCCACAGAGGATATGTACGTCTTTGAAGGAAACTGGCCGGTCTTCCCCAACAACAAGGCTTGATCATGACAGTGATTCTTTTTCATTCATCGCACATCATCGTTGTATATAGTCTCATGACCTGGGGATTTCCAGGAGTAGATGATCACGTCGACGGAGTGAACAAACTTGTATTGAAGCAAAGTAGTCGCATTACTACTGGACATTCACATCCATGGCATGTACATATTGTATCGTTACAGCAGACTGCATTCTGGATGGATCTCAAGGTCAAACTAAATCTCGCAATGTAAATCTTGCGAGGCAAAAATTGAGTACAATGTCATAACATGAGACCAACAGAAAACGTTCATTTGCTATACGAAGTGATATCATAGGTTCGAAATTCATACGCGAAGAGATAATTAGAACGAGGGAACATCATATCTTGGCTTATGCTTCGTCAAGTGATCACCCACAGTACTCCCGTTGCCACAACAACCGCCGGCTTCGCTCCTTACCCCAATCAATGTCATGAGTACCAGGAATATAATCTATGAAATTCAGAAATTCAGAAACTTTCGAGTTGGGGGATCGAGAGAATAAAATACCTTTCCCGACCCACTCGACCCTAACTGTATGATTCCCAGGTCGCACGATGACGAGACCAGCGCTCCATCCTTCCAACAGGCACGTCCTCAAATCATCCCCACAATTCTGGGTTTTGTCAAGTTCAAACTCCCGAGTTAGTCCCCTCAATTCGTCATCAACATAGACAGCCATCTGCATATCCAGCGCATCGATATCCACCACACTCAACATGTGTGCCTTGTGATGGTCCAGAGTGTATTCAAGTGGAAGGGGATGACCATCAGGACCAGGAAGAATGGTATGTATGTCGTAGGGCTGGAAGACCGTCGTCGGCGTTGGACACTCAATGATTTCCGTTTTTACGTCAGCCATGGTTGGCGGTGGGCGTCGGGGCCTCGATGGGATAGACACACGCCTAAGAGGGGATATGATGAAGATCACCAATACATCTATGCAAAAGACGGGAATTCAGCCGAATACCACATAGGTCGATGGAATTCCTTACAGACGAGGACATAAAGCAGGAAACACCCCACTACAATACTCATAATGCGATTTGCGATCCGCCGCAATTTTCTAATCCTGTGGCCAGCGCCAGGGACGATATTCCAATTTCGCCTTCTCGGCTTCGAGGGAGATCTATCGACAGAAAAATATCAATCCCAACCATTAACAAGACACCGGATCTTCGTACCCTTCCTCAGAGTCATCGTCCTCATACTGTAGACATCAATTTTTAGTGGACGGATACTTAAAGTACCCTGATACTTACCAATAATGAAAGAGACCGAGGGAAATGAGATATTTCTCCTGTGGGATCTAAATAAACCTTTGGATCCGACTGTCCATTTTTATACTGAGCTCAGCCCACAAACACCCGAAGTAATGCTTACCTGGATAGGCACAGGATGGCAAACAAGTCTTTCCAATCGTCCAGCTTTGCCTGTGTCGCGTCGGAGGTTCTTCAAGCGGAAGATAGCCTTGAACAGCTGGAAGCAGACAATGAGCGTCTAGAAAATATAGTAGCTTGCGGTCAATCATTACCTCTGGCATCGTCTGTCATTAAATATAAGTAGAGTGGCGGACAGGTCGGACTGACTCGTACCTCGTCTACAAAACCTGTCCCTGGACATTTGTGGAATCCCGTGCCTTGGATGGAAGGGCTTTTCCGATCTGGGTCGATTCTGTGGGGATCCCGAATATCTGCAGCCTTTAGGAAACATTGGCAACCACAACGAAAATATCAGAAGTAAAGACAAACATTCATGTGGGCCGTATTGAAGTCAACAAAGATGCGATCCCCTTTCTTGACTTCTATGTTAGGACGCCCATCGCCTTGAGGGATGGTGTCATTCGCAGCAACATCACGCCAGAGTCCTAATGGCTGTCCGATTCCTGCCGAGTAGTTATGAATAACGGCTCAGAGAAAGAGTTCAGACGTACTTTGCGCCTCTCGGATATAACCCATGATCTTCGTGTTTGCATCTTGGCTTCGTGCATCTCGTGGATGCAATGATGACAATCGTACGATCTCTTCCCTCTCCTTTTTGTATGCATCGTCAAGATAAAAATCAACAGCCTGCGCACATGCTGCGAAACACGGAATGTAAGAATCTCATGAGGAGTTTAGAGAAGTCAGATATACCTTGTGCATAGTTGACAGCAGTAACGACGGCCAATCCTAACACGTTCGCCACTACCCGACGCTTCTGAAGTTCTTCTTCTCTCTTCAGGATATCGAGTTCACCTTCGGGAATATTCAGAAGATCCCTGAGATGACCATATTTCGCAAGTTTGCCTAGTCGGAAGTTTTTGTTCGCCTTCAACATCCTGTCAAGGAAAGTCACAGTCACATGCTCTGATACTAGCTTCCCAGGTCCTAGCTCTTGGTAGATCCGGGCGAAAAAGTTATACACGTCCGTCAGGGAGCCCCTCAAAGATTCACCCCAGGACTAGATGACGAGCGAAACTTTTGGTGAATATCCGTCCACCCAACTCAACAGACTAGAACTAACCGGGACCACGGAATCAGTTGGGACGGGTATACGGCGCTCAATTTCCCCTGCAAGTTCGTGTGCGGCATCCAATGCAATCTTGCGGACTGCCCATCCGGTCTCAGGATCAATGTTTCGAAAAACAAATCTGGAAGTCCGAGTCAAAATACCAGAAGAGATATATATTTCCGTCACTCACGCATACAGAGCTGCAAATTGTTCATGTTTCTTTGTTACTTCATCCTCTCCCAAAGACATCGCGCACTATAGCATTTTGAAATCCACAACTGAAACTGCTTGACAATCAAAGGAAACTCACAAGCGTCTCGCATACCCAACGCGTGCATGTGGCATTGATAACATCTCGTACGATATCAACAGACCGGTGCCCGTTGTTTGACCTTCTCGAGTTTGGAGGTTCAGAACTCGAGGAACCAAAAATATTGGTCAACATGACTTACGTCGATTTGTCTCGTATAAGGCCAGCCGCAGTCTTCCCAAAATAAGACGCATATCGAGACACAGTGCCTTTGTCCGGAATGAGCGCAAACATTGTCTGCAACCCTATCAATGACTTTGCGCATTGTAAGAAAAGGGCTAGCTAACCATCATAAGATCTTTATCATGGCTGAGAAGAGGACACATAAGTATCAGGAAAGAAGTAGTAGAAGAAGACGAACAGTTCCTCATGGTCGAAACCTAGGAAGAATCTGTTAAGTACCGAATAAGCAACATAATCAATTAGACAATTTGTGGATTACCCATAACCGCCGGTCAAAGCCTGAAGATCCTTTCCGTAGATTGTTTGGTATACGGAAGGTTTGTTGAAAACGTAACTGATTGTTCCTTTGCTCTGTATGATTTTAACTGGGCGATCCTTGGGCTTTTCGAAATCATAATCCTTCAAATCGGATGAAGACTGCAAGAGGCTTCTCGCCTTGGTGGGACATGTCAAGGGGAACAAACTGTAGGTGCTGTTGTACGGGTAGTTCCGAGGAAGATTGCGTTGCAATACTGTTTGCGTGGTTATTAAATGGTGGTAGAAGTCATGTCTGCAGACGCACATTTAGGCAACGAAGAACCGAAGGCGCCGTTGTTCATGGCGAATTTACAGTCATTATAACCCCACTGAGTTAATTTGGCAGCTAGTGAAGCACCGTTAGAAGCCGCACTATCAGGAAGTAGGGGGATACAGACGAGTAAATTCGGTTGTGAAACGTCCATCGCTGCGTATCATGGTCACCTATAGTTAAGAATTATCAGTGGGCAAACTACAGGCTCGTGACGCATGTGCTTACAAGATCTACAAGAAGGCCATACGTCTATAACCACAGTTAGTGGGACCTCAGTAGCGAACTATCCTCTCACCATCGTATAACCAAGTCCGAGACCAGACCCAGGCATAGTCTGTTCAGCTTGTAGACCGGGCTGTAATCGATAGCCCAAGATCAGTCACCTGTACATATGTTCACATGGAAAACGAACATAAAGCTCCAGATTGTTGATGTTTCCATAAAGTTCTTCGGCAGCCTTAGCAACGTCGGGGTCAGAGTTCCACTCTTTGAAACTCTTTAGAACTGTAAATCATTGTTGAGAAGATATTGAAAGAAGGGGAAAAAGAGGGAAGGTCACCTTTGAGACCCAAAAACTTCCTAAAGTCATTGAACGAGCAAACTCCCCACTGCCTCGCCCGTTCAATGATCACTATTTCGGCGATACGGAAACACGAAGAGATACCACGAGCGCCAGGGGCGCCCGCACTAGATTCTGTAGCATCTTGTAAGACACGGGTAAGATCCTCATCCCTGAACCGGCTATCGATTCCTCTTCGAAGGCTTGTTAAGAAAGTCACTTGTCAATGTCTTGCTAAACAGTACACTGGCTGTGACGTACCCTGCATCGTCGCGCTGTCGCTTGGTCAAATTTCTGCGGTTCCCCTTGCCGCTCAGCATAGTCTTCACGTCCTCTGTAGAAAGCTTTCAAGACTGTCAGCTGGAAGTATATAGGATCAATAAATATACTACCTGATCGAATGGAACGAGAAATTCAGCCTCCATTCTTTCTTCAATTGCCTTGACATCTTCTGGGGCCATTATTGATGTGCACTGCGATATATGTTATAAGGCGAGAATTGAATAGCATCAATAGCACATACATTATAGAGAAGACTAAATTCCATGCTGGAAATATGGCCTTTGCCCTTCTCTGAATGCTGGTGATCCTTTGGGATGTCAAAAGCTTAGCTTCGAACACCAAGAAAGCATTGGAATTACCATCAAGATATCCAGGTTCGCGCTCGGTCCGACACTTGGAAGCCCCATTAATAATTTCAGTAAATCTTCAGAGACAATGTTCTTGAATTGGACACAGTTTATCAGACGTGCGGTGGCGAAGATCTCGTCATCTTGGGTTTGGAAGCGCGCGGTGAGGACACCATCGGGAGACGGGGGATATTCGGTAGGGTCGATCCACTTCTTGCCTTCGTTGTTCAATAGAAGGTGTCGCGCAATAAACTTACCAAACAGATAAATCAAACCCAGCGAAGACAATGTCATAAAAGGACACATACGTTGTGATTTCTGTTCCAAAGAATTAATAATGCAGATACCACGGGCGGGAGTAGCAAGACGCGATCTTCGTAGAAACAGTCGGGAGAGAGCATTCCGCGGCCATCTTTTTCGCGGACCAGATCCATTTCCGCTTCATTGACACCATAGAGAGGAGATAAGTCAAGATACGGTGATGTTTCGTTGCAATCGGCCTTCTTTTCATTGATACGTAGGAGCGAGAGCTGTGGTTAACATAAGCAATGCGCACAGATATAAGTCGAAAAGAATCGGACCGAAAGTATTGCGACAATGGCAAAAACCATGCCCGAGATTTCATTCGGATGGTCGACAACATGACTCTAAGCATGTAAAGTTTATGGTCAGAAGACGATGTGATGAAGTGCTGTATCAGAGCCAACCTTCTGCATTAAACTACGAAATACAAGGTCGGGGTCTGGTAATGGGGTAGATGTGAGTGGTGGTCCAACCCTTCGTATGAAGGGATGAGAAACAGATGATGATTGTGTCGCGGGGACAACAAGATCGGCTGAGACAGGGCGTCGCTTGTCGTTGTGTACTGGTTCGTGTAAAGTTTCATGAACAGCTAATGAGTAAGCATGAAAAGGAAACGTCAAAGAGGAACCTACACAAAGCTACAGCGGTCGCATTGAAGCTTCCTGTAAACCTCCAGCCAGGACCACGGGTAGCCATAAGTTTGATGCCGTCTTGAAACTACAGGATGATGATGATTAGACGAAAGAATTGTTTGTTGATGAACTGACTTACCACATTCTGCCTATCGTCGATATCCGTAGGACGGTTGAGTATTGTGATCCCCAAGTATTCAAAGTCTTTCTAGAGCTAGACTCAGCACGCGGAATGACGACAAGAAATAGCAAGCGTACCACAATCTTCGGCGAGAGTTGCAACCGAGGCTTGGGATTGGCTCCCTCGCTGTCGGAGAGGAAAGGAGCAAGCACCTGTTTTGCACGAGAGAATAGCGACTGCGGCTCGCTAGAGGGCGCAGGAGCGGGGACATCGTGATGGACGTCGGCTGCTGTTTTGTGGTCATGCCAGTGGAAGTCATCTGGAGTATCACCTGTAGAGTAACTAGCCATGGTGGATTTGGAGAACTTGTCAGGCTGTTACAAGGAAGTGGGAGCCACTGTTTTTTAAATGCCAGATTTCCGATGACATCTAGCTTGAATGGGAGATACGACCCTTCTGCGCTCCGGACGAAATCGAAGAATTTCGACATCTGGAAACAGCCTTACGGGTATATGATATGTCCCTAGAAATGAACAGGATGTATGGATGAATGATGAGACAAGTTGACTTCCAGGAGTATATTACATTGATCGATCCCACGAGAAGCAGGGACCTTGGCGATAGATTGGGAGGACATGAGGATAAAACTGCCATCGTGTGACAGACCGCGTGATAAAGTCACCGAGATCGGCAGAACTGCCAATCAAGTTTTTCCTGGCAGGAGGAAGGGATCCCTCGGTGTAGACAAATCCCGAATGATACTTTACGAAATACCACCAGGAGTCAGGACCGCCCAGGACCAGGCCACCCAGGGCCTAGGCGTACTTAGGAAGCAGCTAAAGACTGCTGTGCTCCACAAACACCTTCGTTTGACAGGAAGCAGGGAACATGTCAAGGAATCAATCAAGCTCTCCGGCGTTGTTTATGACTATTTGGCCACCCATCTACGCATGTTCGTACTATACCACCTTTGGCCAATCGGTATCTATTGTACACTCCAAATTGATACATGCGGCATAGCAATCGTCACCGTTCAAACATTCAAACATGATATGTGCTCCGAAACTGGGGCGCTTGCCTTATCCCAGGTGCACGCGAATCACGTGGCACGGGGTGCTTAGGAAGCGCAATTGTCGTCTGACATAGAAGCAAATATTGGCCCCTTGCCACGTCGGCGCGTCAGCGACAAGCCGTTACAAGTTTATCTTGACAGTACGTCTTCTTCTGGACTTTTACCATCTGGGCATCTGGGCGCTTTGAACCGCACTTTGTGACACCTCCGAAATCGGATTTTACATCTCATCAGAATTTCTGCCATGCTACCTCCTTATGGCGCCCGTCATTTCGTCACCCATTAGATCGGTAATTCTCATGACTCGGATTCGTATCTCGGTTCTACGCCAGGGCATGACCTGGAAAGCCTCTGCCGGCTAGTCGGCTATATATAGGGTTCTGAACGGCACTTGACTGAGCACTATCGAAATCTTTCGGTATGCCATCGCCGCCTGCTTCGACCAAGTCTTTAACCCCCCGTAATATCATTCTGTGCTTTGACGGCACAGGAAATAAATTTGGCGAGGTACGATGCATGAGGTTGGCCATGAATAATCTCCTGACACTCCTTGTTACCATTCCAGACGGTAAAAGCTGAACTTTACTCAAACAAGCTCCTCATTCATAGTGTGATAGAATTCTAACGTCGTCCGATTTTTTCGTTCCCTCGTCAAGGATGAGCCCGAGAAACAACTCGTTTATTATCAGGTAATGATTCCAGATATGTTTTCGTCCTATGTTTTCCTGACATGGTGTGTAGCCTGGGATCGGGACCTATAACAGCCGCCAGTTCTTGACGCGTACTTTTTCCTCCCTTGTTTCATCCATTGACCAGGGAGTGGCGATTCACTTGAGTGAACATGCCAAGGAAGGGTGCGTCTTTTCAACTTCCAGCTGATTACTACTGAGGGTTTCTGATAGCTATCAATTCATCATGCGCAACTATCGGTCAGTATCATTTACGCGTTACCTTCTGTGTAATCTAAAATATTTGTTCATCCTCAGGAAAGGTGACAAGATATCCGTATTTGGGTTCTCCCGGGGTGGTAAGTAGCACATCGTACAACGAAGAACATCCTTTAATCAAACCATTTAGCCCACACCGCCCGAGTCGTAGCTGGTATGCTTTACAAGGTACGAACCCTCATCATTGAGGGCACCGTCAGGAATCCGATGCCCTCTTCAGATTGGGCTTCTTCCAGCCCATAACGACCAGCAAATCGACTTCGCGTTCTCCGTATATCAACTGACTGGCAACCATGGTTATGAGCTGAGCAAATTGTTCAAGCGCACTTTCGCGTATGGTCACGTCATCTTCGTTCGACATGTTGGCTCATGTAATCTACAGGATGCCGGTAACCGTCGAATTCGTTGGTGTATGGTGTGTATTGAAGTTGCCATGGATGTGAATGATCTCACAGAGCAATGCAGGGATACCGTTTCCTCGGTTGGCATTATCCCTCGTACACACCCATACACCTCGGTCAACTATGCCGTGAAGTATTTCCGCCACGCCCTTGCTCTAGATGAACGACGTGCTCGATTCCGGCCCAACGTTTGGAATGAGCCAACCTTGGAGCGAGAACAGGAATTAGACGTCGACGAGCCGGACATCGAA
This sequence comes from Tricholoma terreum, assembly GCA_003316345.1. NCBI lineage: Eukaryota > Fungi > Basidiomycota > Agaricomycetes > Agaricales > Tricholomataceae > Tricholoma > Tricholoma terreum. Next base: position 19,557 of record QFEU01003802.1, read on the forward strand.
ACCCCGCCCACAGGCTATCGAGACGATTGGACTTACAAGCCACCGAATCGTGATATCTGTGACGTCAAGGAGGTGTGGTTCTCAGGTAAAGGCCCAGGAAACAATCTTCAAGTCAGGAACTGACGGCTACTCACCCGATTCAGGATGCCACGCAGACGTCGGTGGCGGCTCTCATGACAACAAGATCACGGACAGCCTGTCTCAAATAACATTGAGATGGATGATCAAGGAGTGTCTCGTTAACACAGATATCCAGTTCAACCTCGATTATCTCAGGTCCATCGACTTCGACCTCCTGGAACTCGCGCACGATCTCACCGACGAGGGCGTAGACGTTGAGGCACGCGGGTTCGACATTGAGGTACTCAAAGCCATTGCAGAAGAGGCCGGTGATCAGTCGCACGAGGAGGAATCAGCCGCAAAGCCCGAAACCCCCAACGTAATCCCATCGTCCCTCGCTGCCTTGCCTCGCATCGCAAATGCATTGATTCTTGCGAGATTGCGTGCCGATGTACTAGCACAGATTTTCGATCAGCTCGCAGCAAGATGGCCCTGGTGGGTACTTGAATTTATACCAATGCTTGCAACGTATCAGCAGCCAGATGGTACATGGATTCGCAAAAGAATGTGAGTTGGCTACTTTTCTTTTCTTCACTGTGTTAATTGGCATTGCCTAGGCGCAACCTTGGCCAAGGGAGGTACATCCCCTTTCATGATGATGAGGTCAAAGTGCATTTGTCGGTCAAACAACGCATGGAGGAGACACGGGATCCAAAAAACAAACAAGACCCCTATACCCCTTGTGCATATAACTGGGACGTCGTCCAAGATTCCGGGATGTTGAACTTCGTCAAGTGATGACTGGTCCTTGGATGTCTATGCTATCATTGATTTCTACATATGTACTACTGCCTTCTTTGCTCGAGTCGAATACTCTCCTTTTGTCCAGCATTCGGTAGAAGTCGATAGTTTCAAATTCGAGGAATACCAAGAGCTCGTGCTTATCTTCAGCTCCACAAAAAATATTAATGCTCATGGACTTGTGTGAACGTGGTCAGTACTTGGTCAGTACGCCCTTCCTCTATCTGGTTCATGGTCATTCGGGGTGGGGGCGAAGGAAACTACCTGCCTCATGCCAGACACTGCTTAGATTGAACTAGCTGCCAAGCTAGCATTCGTTGTGCCATCGACAGGGAACGTGAGTTGCGGGCATTCATTCCTAAGGTCAAATAAGTTCACGGCTGGAATTTAGAAGCTCAAGTACTAGTGGTGATATTGTCACAACTGCGGATATGCCATAGACAGGTAGCGAAACTGTAGTCACTGGAAAACTCCTCAAACCGTGACCATGGCGCGAACAGTAGGCTGAAGTCCACCGAGCAGAATCTTTTCAAGCTTTTTCGCAGTCAGTACCCCATCGTAGGGGGTAGTATCAACCATGCTCTGCCAACAACCTTCAGAAAACGCAGGATCAAGAATAGTGTGATACGTACGCCAACATCACCGTGCATGAGATCCTTCAGGGCTTCCATCGCACCATCATCGTTGCCTATTTGGATAATTTGGACTGCAACAGAATTTGGATGGTGATCAGCTGCCTTCATCCGGGCCACGGCTTCGACCAGGACCTTCTTCGGCTCATCGGCTAAAAATTTGCACTTAGAACGTTGGGACGGCCAGAGTAAGAGGACGTACATGGAACACCATCTGTAAGGACGACGATATCCAATGGCTTGAGATTGTAATATTCCGGTGTGCCTACAGTGGCATCGAGCTTTGTCATGTGATCGTTGAGTACTTTTTCGAGCGTAGCTCCTGTCGGGGTGCGACCTGTGGGAGATATGATTTGAGTGTGTTTAGACTCGACATGATTGGAAAGACCTCTGGGTTGCACTTGGTCGAATATCGACCTGATGGTATCCGCACCCTGGGATATCAATATATTGGTGAGGGAGGCGACAAGAGGAGGGGTCAAGCAGTACCTTGATCCCACGATATATAAGGGGAGAATTCAAGAACCGCATGTCAATCTGACTCGAGCCTTGCTGGAGAGCTTGTTCCGCGATCCCCAACAGTGAATCGCGAGTCTCAGGCCATCTATTGTCTTGTTGCATCTAGTAGAGGCAGTGAGGAACAATACAGGTTGATATACAAACCACGCACGGAACCAGAATCATCGATCACAAGGAAGACGTGGTAGTTACTATAAAGTTGGTGTTAAACCATTAAAGGTGAAGTTCGAGAGTTGGACCGACTTCAGATATCCGGCCATGGTATCCGGGCGCGGCTCATCGAGTTGAACATTGTATCCCGGGTTGGTACTGGGCGGCGGGGGAGGGGGTGCAGCATACCGAGCCTGGTCAATAGTCAACGGCTCCTCGTTGAGTTCTACCAGGTGGCTTGCGATATCGGCAATGTACTTCTGGCCATTTCCCCGCAACCAGGCTGTGACCGTTCTTTCCACCTGATCGGCATGGAAAATGTCAACAAGGTCTGTGTTTGCAAGCTCAAGAGGCGGATTGAGACGAATGTAAACATCACTGGAAAAGGATCTACTTTAGCCGCCATGAGAGGATAATAGGAATGACTGACTGGGGTAAATTTGAGGATGCTTCAGAATGTATAATCTCGGTGTCTACAGCCAACATGACGAGCTGCCTGACGACATTGAGGGCATCCTTCCTCATACCCTCCGAAATATGATCCGAGGACGGCAACTTGTCGAGTATCTGCTTTACATACAGTTGCGCATACTCATTTGTAACAGCCCATTCACGGCGGGGTTGCTGAGGAGCCAATGATGAGAAATCAGTTCCGATACTGATCACTACGCCGGGCTTTTCATTTGGCCACAATTCGTCAAATTCCTGGCGAGCAAGTTCCGTCGGATTGTTGAAACCAGAAAACCCTGAATCGCGGAAGCCATACTTGGAAACGAGGAGAGGTGAGAGGAATAATGGAGATGCGACAGTGCCTCGCATCACTTCTCTTATCAGCCATTCATGGCCTACGGGTGGCGTTCGGTAACGCGCTGGATAAGAAGGGATGCAATGAACACGATTGTTGTAGATCGGTGTGTCGGACGTTACGGTGACAAAAGTCTAGCAAAATTAACATTAATACTCCATGTTTGAATACCTTCGCAGATACCTACTTTGGTATGTTTGTGGTCGATCAAGTTGACGCCATCTTGAGCCATGGTCATGTCTTCATGGCCAGCATACTTTCCGACGACATTTGCGATAGTCGCCTCGTACGGTTTGGAATCGAGGCCGACTTCGATGGAACTGAAAAATGCCTTGTAGAAAGTAGGCTCATCGGAGCCGCAGACAGCAGTGGTCAATTCTTTATAAACCTTGATAGCCGTCTGGCAATCCAGACCCAGGCGTCCAAGGAGAATAGCGATGATGCCACCAGTGGAAGTCCCAGATACAAGATCAAAAACTTCGCAAGGGAGAAGCTGTTTCCGCGCTCGGGATGATACCGCCTTCATTATACTGTCGATGACTAGAAGACAGCCCAGTCCACGGAAACCTCCTCCATCTATGGTAAGGACACGCTTATATTGAGCTAAAGCATGGAACTCGCGTTATTGAGTTGCATGGGCAGGCGAACTTGTTGCTTACGATGAATGGATGTCATTTCTCGGATGGCTTGAGGAGGGGTTGTACTATGGTGATTTTTGTACGGCCAGCCTGCTTGGCTTCAAGTTAAACAGTGTCATTTAGCCTGTCAATGAAACTGTCATCTGATGGTTTTCCAACAATGAAAAGGGAAACCAGGTTCTTCCGAACCCCATGCGATCAGTATCAGTATATTACGACAGACAGGATATGAATTCCAAGACGTGGAGCCGCTGGAGTGTGCGATCGGCGATGGCCAAAGAAGTTGCGCCCCGAATCTGAAGATTAGGGTTCTCCAGCGCTGCGCAGGTGTCATTTTGTCACTGACTCACTGACATGTGCTACAGCGGCAGCCAATTTTAATTGTAACGTGAACGATAGTCCTTCTTTTTTTTCTATTTTGACGGCGATAACGCACCAGGTCAACTGTCATATCATACCACTATTGTCAGCGACTTACGACATCTCAACTCCGTCCGTGCCTCGCTCTATGTACGTCTTTGGGCAGCTCCGGTGGAGGCAGTTGAGTATGCGATACTCCATTTGATCGAATTGATCCGATTTGAAGCTTGGAATGATACAGGATTGTCATGTTGGCACGATCAGAAGCCTGAGTGAACCTGAGTTTCTCCACCTCTTCTCCCTCTTCCGGTTCTTTTTCCGGAGCTTCGATCTAGCCGGTACGTGTCCCCTTAATCATAAAGTGTTTCGTATCAACGTTTATCATTCGAGAAGATCATGCCTGAATTTAGTTGTCTGCCCGATGTCTTGTCTGTGACGTGAACCTATAAGTAACGGCGTCCCACGAAATGATTGGTGACCAACTGGTTTCGTATTCCAATGCGTCAACCGATACTCTTTGGTTTTGTCTTCAGGACCATCATTTTTCACCTCCTGTACTTTGCCGCCGGCGTCTATGGAGATCCTGCTGCCTGTCTCCAGTCATGGATGCCGCATGGGACAACTTCAGCGTCATGGACCGTGAATGGAACTGGTGTTTCAACGACAACTTCAAATCTCACACCTATGTATGCTCCATGTGGGACTGACTGGGCTACGTTCCGGGAGACTGTTACAGCTTTTCTGCCTGAGTGCCACCAGACTCAAACGCGCGACGAGCCGCGTTTGACTTCTATGAGTGGTGGCGTCCAGGAACCTCCCAAAATTACATGTATGGTATGTTCTCTCATCCATTCGTTTGTCTTGTTAACCCATTGAGCCTCAATCCATAAACACGTAGACTCCGCCGCCGACGCCAGGTCTACCCATCCCTGAATCGCCAGCTACCAGAACCCCAACCCTACCAGTACCCGAGATCCCAATCACCTCAAAGACGACTTCTCATGTCACTACTCATACTACTACCACCTCTCAGCCCGTCACTACCCCAACTTTACCTGTTCCTCCAATTCCTGAATACCCTATTATCTCGAAGCACACTACATCGCCGACTTTACCTGTCCCCCACATCCCTCCCATCACTCCCCCAATCCCACCAGTTTCCGACATCTCAAAGACCACTTCTCACATCACTACCACTTCTCATATCTCTACCACTTCTCAGCCCGTCACCACCCCAACTTTACCTGTTCCTCCAATTCCTGGATACCCTATCTCGGAGCACACCACGTCGCCGACCCTACCTGTTCCTCTTATCCCTACCGTCACTCCCCCAACCCCACCAGTTTCCGACATCTCAAAGACCACTTCTCACATCACTACCACTTCTCATATCACTACCACTTCTCAGCCCGTCACTACCCCAACTTTACCTGTTCCTCCAATTCCTGGATATCCTATCTCGGAGCACACCACGTCGCCGACTTTACCTGTTCCTCTTATCCCTACCGTCACTCCTCCAATCCCACCAATTTCCGACATCTCAAAGACCACTTCTCACATCACTACCACTTCTCACATCACTACCACTTCTCACATCACTACTATTTCTCAAAGCACTACCACTCCTTACCCCATCACAACCCCAACTTTACCTGTTCCTCCAATTCCTGGATACCCTATCTCGAAGCACACCACGTCGCCGACTTTACCTGTTCCTCTTATCCCTACCGTCACTCCCGCAATCCCACCAGTTTCTGACATCTCAAAGACCACTTCTCACATCACTACCACTTCTCATATCACTACCACTTCTCATATCACTACCACTTCTCAGCCCGTCACCACCCCAACTTTACCTGTTCCTCCGATTCCTGGATACCCTATCTCGGAGCACACCACGTCGCCAACTTTACCTGTCCCTGTCATCCCTCCTGTCACACCCCAAATTCCACTGGTTCCCGATATCTCAAAGACTACCTCTTATATCACTACTACTTCTCACATCACTACCACTTCTCACATCACAACTATTTCTACCACTTCTTACCCCATCACAACCCCAACTTTACCTGTTCCTCCAATTCCTGGATACCCTATCTCGGAGCACACCACGTCGCCGACCCTACCTGTTCCTCCCCTTCCTCCCACCTGCACTCCATCAACCATCACAGTTACAAAGAGTTCTGACTGTGCTCCAGTGACAAAAACGGTGATGGCGACGACCACTGTTGGACGGGTGACGAGACAGATCACATCTACTCGTACTTCAACTGTCTCTTCTGTCAAGACAGTAACAGCCACGGTCACTACAAGGGTGACCAGCACTACAACCATGTGCGAGCCGTGCGATACCGAGCCGACTGGTCAAACTCCGTACATCGTTTGATATGGTGTACAGAGTAAATGTTATCCAGTTAGTGAATGCTAAAAGATAGGAAGAACATGGAATCTATTGGGCTGTCTTCTGTTCTATCACTTATGGTTAATCAGTATGTTTGCTCTTCAAATCTAGTTGGGCTCCTTTATGACCATTTTGCAACGATATATAAAATGACTCTGATGTCTAACTACCAGTCAATGTGACGAGGCCTTTGTTCATGAGGTGTGGATCACTGACCACGTGAT
>QFEU01003803.1:0-23383 GCA_003316345.1 Tricholoma terreum
ACACATGTGACTACAAGTGGGTGATGTAACTACGAGAAGGCCGAGACTGGCTATCCCAACAGTATGATACTATTGTGCGCTGCAATTCTGTCACTCAAAGTGTCATGGGATGGGCCCTTCGTTGCCATTATTTGACCGTCTTGTAACGCCTGGACAAATCATTTCATTCACTCAAATAATTATATGATACTATCGTGCGCTGCAATTCCGTCACTCGAAGTATCATGGCATGATAAAGCCTGGCCTAATCTTATCTACTGATTGCGGAGCGCCAATCATTGATCACATCTATCTAGTCATACCGGCAACCTCCCGATTTCCTGATGCATCGATAGAGGTTTGTACACGTCTTGTAGTCATGTTAGTAAGTGTAATTCCATCCGATAATTACCTTGACAACAAGCAGGGGTATTTCCTTCCTAATCTGCTCTCTTGCGGCTTTAACGGAATGAATCCTGTGAACTTGTAGAGGGTCAAGCAAAGGAAATATAAACGATGGAAATCATCCACATTTACGCAATACATAACTGATTGCATTGGAAATGAAATACACAAGCTGTAAAGACCAAAGGAAATGATGGAGATGGTACACAAAGAGACAAAAAGGACCAGTAATACAAACACCCAAACAGAAACCCATAGGTAGTTCAATGAGCAGCAGATATATATGCACAGTAAGGAGGGGAAGATGCGAGTTCAACAGTACGCGTGTGTGAAACTGTTTAGACAGATTGAAACCCATTGTGAGAATTGCCTGTAGATCTATCTCGAACATGGACCAGAGACGCAGATTTCAGATGCACGGATGTGTTTAGGGTCTGCCATGAGCGCCCGCACTGGCCCAACTAGAGTCGGACATATCGCTTCTTATACCATCATCGATAGAAGAGCGAGGCGACATTCCATCGTGATGAGGCTCGTCCAGATCTGACAGGTATTCCAGATCCGAGAGGGAGCGAGAGGGTACACGATGGAGGAGGGAAAGGGGAGAGAGAGAATAGTGCGGGGAAATTGATGGGGGAATCTCATTGGTAGGGAGAGGTTGAGAGAACGACGAGAAGGGCGTGTCAGGGCGAGAGGACGGTGCGGATAACAACTCGAGACCATGTTCGTAGTCTAGCTCTTGCGGAAAGGACTGAGAAAGACTAGGAATGGCTGGCGGGGAGCGCACTGCAAGGGAAGGGATAGGAGCCGCAGTACCTGCAGGTGCAAGGGAGTTTGAGATCGGATCTTGCAGCTCGAGATCTATGGGAAGAGGAGAGCGAAGAGTTGAATTGGAAGGTGCTTCGCGGAGGGAGGAAACCCTGGCAGAGATCGAGGATGCTCTGCTGGGAATGGTGGAGGTCGGTTCGGAGCTATCATAAAGCATGTGTGTCGGGCTCATTGGAACGAACGGAATCTCATACGTGGACTAAAGAATATAGATGAATTTTTGATTGAGAGGGGTGTATTCAAAGTGACGTACCTCATCTAGAACATTTCGAGAGGAGGACGGAGCGGCGTTATTGCGATGTCTAAGCTTCGAATTGTGTATCTGGCTGCGGTCGACTTCCGATCGCCAGTCTCGAACTTCTTTAGCAATGAGGTTCTCAAGCTCAATAGACCGTCTTTCCTCATCCACAGAATCGCCCCGTCTGCGAGATGGATTTTCATCTGCATGGCCACGCCCAGTAGGAACTGCAATAGCACCCGATCTTTGCCTGCGACGAGCTTGACGCTTCGCTAAGAATTCTTCCGCCCATTGCTCGATCTTTGGCGCAATGTGAGGCTCATAGACGAACTGGAAGCAAGATAAGCGTCGTGAGACTTGATAGCGTCAATTTGATGGACCTTACCTCCTTGAATGCAACACCCGCCGCGATAGTTCCAACCACAGCAAGGATATAAATAGCTGGAGGCGGCATTCTGTACTACACCCTAGAGAATCTACAAAGGCGTAGGATGATGGAAGTGAAAGGGGAACTTTGACGGTTTTGACATTATCCGAATACAACTCGGCTAGGGTCGTTTTACATAATTGGCTGTGCAATGCGGAAACCGGACCCCCCGGAGTCGTGAGCGGCCTTGAATTCCAAGATCACTTCAACCTCCTTTTCTGCCAGTGTTGTCTTTGCTTGCCTGTTATCAGCTGCAACTCAAGCCCATTCTATCTCAGGTCTTGTATTCAAAGCAGGGCACCATACCACTTCCTATTTCACAAATGAACGGTCACGGTAATGAATTCCGGACTGAACATCACACACTGGCACGAGTCTAGTTGCAACCCTGTTTCACTCGTTGGCCTATTCCCTTGGAACAATGGGTGTCTAACCGCTTGTGGCGCTGGTCACTAGCGTCAATTATTTTGGATTCCAGAAAGCCACAAACAACGAGCGCATTTAAACCCCTGGGCATCAACGCAAACCTATCTCAACTCGTGGTTCTGACTGTACTGTGCAGTGTGCACATGTGCCATGTGCACCCACTAGCCTGCGTCTAAGATCGATGATTTCATTACCATGCTCAGGTTCGGCTTGCGATCTATCCACCTACGTCACAACCTCGATGTATGCTCCAACCCATGATACACGAGGATAAATCCTGGCCGGCATCCCCCCTATTATTGGGCAGTGCGTTCCATTCACAGATGGCTATGTAGTCCTCTGAATGACACAACGTGGGCTGAAATTGTGACGAACCATTTCCGAATAGACACGGCCATGGAAGGGTCTTTTTGCCAAAAAAGAGATCATATGGAAGTAGCATTAGGCTTGTTTTTAAAGGATTGGACCCTTCTAAACCTCTAGTAGACCCACCACTAATGACTGCCACAATTTGACGACGAAGCGCCTCATCGTGATCATGACCAAGGTAGATTGTACAATACATACAACAAAGCTAATATAGCACTCCACTCAAAATCTATAGTTTACTCTGAACATCCTTCCACCACCGCTTTCCCTTGCCCTTTGGTCTACTCCCGCCATCGCCACCAACATCACTATCACTTTCAACACCTGCTATCCACTTCAACAGTGCCCAATCAACTCTGACACCATCCTTTTCACACGCCTCTCGAAATGCAGGCTGGCTGAGCATCGTCCACGCCAACTTTTGATCGCGAGTTGGCTCGCCTGGACGAGTTACCTCGAAATCGGGTTGACGACCATACCCCACTATCGCAACATGGATGAGTATCGAGCTGGAAAAAATAAAATAAGTGGAATGTACGAAAAATAGGAGTTGAATGAAGGCGTACGCTGTGATCCCGAACACGGGTTTGATACCACCTGCTTCCCTGCCCGTTAAGAACCGATGTCCTCTTCTAGGCCATACTAGGCCATTGGGCCCTTTAGAAGCCCAGTCAACACATGAGTAGTAAGGGACTTCTTCGTGTTCGTGTTCGGATGGAAAGGGAGAGGCAGTGGTGAGGAAGGAGGCGAGCGGGTGTGAGAACAAACTGTCGACTTCTGCCGCATTGAGGATTGGCTAAGCAGAAAGGGATGTTAAACGTCGCGTGTGAAGACGATGCGGGGGACGTACGGTTAGTGTGTTGTCGAGGATTAATACAACTATACTGGGATTCGATTCTCATTTCGGTTTGTTGTGGTAATACGATAGCGGACTTACGGGGTGACGACAGTCTGGTTGCTTGATACGAACGGCTCCAGAATACATAGTAGCGGAACCTTTTCCGTGTCCTGAGGGAGCCCGATCTACTGGAGTGCGGTCAGAGTTGGATTCACATCGATAGGGGAGTGCTCCGTACTTCTTCGTAGGCTTCTCGACGCTATTGGGGTACGATTAGTAACAGTATATGATAACATGTGAAAGAAGACGTACCGCAGTATCCTCAAATGTTCTATCCCCCGGATCAACTTTTCCACCGGGTAGTGATGTGTCCCCTGCATACGATCTCAACGTTGCAGAACGTCTAAAGGATACAAAGAAAGAATGTCATATGTTGACTTCCTACATGACACTAGCGAGACACCCACCGACTGAGCAAGACATACAAGTCCCCTTTACGGCCAACGAACAATGCAACGAGGACTGCAGCGCATCTTGACCTCGGCAAGGGTATTCGTGCCTTCGGACATCGGTATGAAGCCAAGTTCCACAGACATCTAAAGTCAAAGGGGTTAAAGGATGAAGCGCTTGTGAAGTCGAGGATCGACGAACTGTTTTGATTCCTGGGTTAGAGCTGGGATGGGGGCATCTTGGAGGCGGATGTCGCGCTTGTGGTATTGGAGGAAATTGAAGGGTTTGGGCATATCTTGACCCAATTCAATATATGAAGTAGTGGTGGACGCAAGAGTCCGGTGCTCGGATCCGCTAGCCGGCCGCAGTACATCTTTTAAGGGAGATCATCCAGACGAATCGATAATGGGGAGTTTCGCAGAAGACTGCTGCCACAGACAGTAAGTACGCGTATAGACTAGTAGTATGTACTAGTAAACGTGGAACGTGCCCATTCTAAATGAACGATACTGTACGGCAGGCACCAAAATTAAGCCAGATGGTGTACAGATTCGACTATCGGTCATTGATCACGAATCGGCGAACGCCTGCTTAAACAACGGCGTTTGTTCCTATTTTGTCCTCACGAAATTCTCTGGCAACTTGAACGCAGCAGGCATGCAATGAGGCACCTAGCCCTTTTGACGCCGATAAGATTGCCTGGAATCATATACAAGTACAGCCTCATGACCTCCATCACAAGTCCAACATGCCGTGTTCAATCTTGCAGGTGCTAACGCCTCGTGTATCATTCCGACTGGTCAATCTGGGGCCTTGAAATGAATCACACTTGGTTGGGGGTACAGATACAGACCAGCTTAGGACTGCAAGAGGGCAAAGTCTGATCTACATGCGTTTATCGGAGTGCAGCTGGGTCTATCGACAACGTGTTCTTGCCCTGCTCGGCAATGATCAGCACGCCTCGTCACACTGCGTATAACAAGCCCATGCCTCGACGCAACCTCCTGGCACCACGTAGATAATGCGCAAATAAGCGCAGTCCATCCTTGTCACCCCCAACCACTACAACTACCAATCATCCCTTCTTCTCTGCAAAGCATTCCTGTCTTTCTTCATCCCAGTCCTCGTTAGTCTCCCATGAGTTCCCCCAACAAGTCCAGATGGTCCCGTATGGGCACTGTGGTCCGACGAGCTTCCTCGCTCGTCGCTCCCCGCTCTTCGTCTTCAGATCGCGACGACGCCGCCTCCACCAAGAGCTCCATCAAGGGCATCAACACAACACCAGCTGCAACCTCGCCTCCTGCCCCCGGCCCTCAAGGAATGGTACCCAGCCCCATCGCCGAGTCCCCCGCACGTGAGGCTGCATCGTCTGAGGATCCAACACCTGCCTCTGATCCTGCTCCTGCTCCTGTCCTTTCGCCTCTTGCACAGGCCCCAGTCGTCGCATCCCCAACCGAACTCCCTCCTTCCCCTACTTCTGATGGACAGCAAACAGAAGCCGAGCTTGCCTCGCCCCAAGGTTACGTACCTCCACCATTGTTGGACTCTTCCGCCGTAGGCCCTGGCGCGTTTACAGATGAGCCTGACGAGCTACCGCAGCCGCAGGTCATCAGGGATCCTTCGTTGAGGCAACGAGAGTCAATGGACGAGCATGCTCCACAGGCCGCAGTTGCTGAAGCTCCAGTCGAGGAAGCTGTTGTTGACCGTGCGTTTGAGAGAGCTGCCGAACCTGAGCAGCCGGTTGCAGCCGTCCTTTCCGAGAGTCCCGTTGAGAGAGCTGTGGCCGAGCCTATAGTTGAAGTCCCAGTTGCCCAAGAAGTCGTGCCCACACAGCCCGCTACGCCTGTATCACCTGTCGGAGAAGCTGCATCTTACTTCAATCTCCCAGTGCAGAATGAGGAACCCATCGACATTCCACAAGTTGCCCAGGAACCCATGGAAACATTCCAGGTTGCTGTTGAGTCGAACGCCTTGGGAGGAAGTGAGGAGGCTCCTCAGGAACAAAGTCGGGGTCTCGGACAGACAGATGTTTTCGTTCCCCCTCGTGTGTTGTCGACTCCTCCGCCAGAGCAGTCGGCGCCTGCTGCTCCTGTCTATCCTATGCCGGTATACAATGTACATGAGGTATGGGGTGGCTTTCCGCATAAGGACAGTGAGGAGCCGAGGTCCACGATTCCGAGTATGAACGGCAATGCGAGTGCAAGAAGCAGGGCCTCAAGCATTCGGTCAGTACATCGGTTATCTGTCGGTTATGGAACAACGATTGATATGTTGTTATCAGGATACCAGAAGACCCCTTTGCTGACCCCATTGCGCCGAGGATCGCTGTGTCTCATCATCCGGAACTCCCAAAGTACGTGCTCAATGGGATGATGTATATCTCTCTGATCGTTGTTCTCCATAGCCCGTACGACTCTCACCATGATCGGGATGTGCCACACGAGCGCACTCCTGCCGCTGTCATTATGCCACTGCCTGCTTTCAGCGAAGTGATCCCGTCGAGGTGGGTATTACAAAACGTCTCATGACATGTCAGACTGACGGACTTCCGCACATCCTTAGATCTCTTCATGAATTCCCTTCCACCGAGAGCGCCCGTGCAAACGGGCCAAATATGGAGACCGAGTGAGTATTCAACATCACAAGCCCATCCAGAGTCCAGACTGATTACTCTCCCAGCGAAACTCGTCCTCTCCTTTCTGGGCACGGGACACCTCGGAACAACTACCTCCTGCCCAACGCCCCTGATGGTAGCGCAGCAAATGTCAACGTCTCCTTTCAGTCAGGAGTGCCCACATCCTCTGTCTGGCCCACTCAATCATCAGGTGGCGGTCCGCGTCTGCACGATCTCGGATGGATTGAGTATCAGTTGCCTGACGGGGCGGTATACTACGTGCACCCCACACGCCGTATCACAACCGACGTGGACCTACGCATCGATAGCGTGCTCGACATCGTCACGGAGTACATCAATCGTCTAAAAGAAGGGAGCGCACCTCAAGGAATGGAGATGTGGGTGAGGGAGGGACAGGCTCAGAAGTCGAAGCCAAAGCAGGGCTTTTTGGTGCCGACGAGGTGTTGGGTGGACCATAGGAAGCGGGTGGTGCAGTTTGATCATGTGCCTGTGGCGAATGGGAGAGCGAGGGGCAAGGGAAAGAAGCCTGAAGCTGATGATCGTGAGTGGTGAATAGCCCGTGTTGCTTTTGGTCCGTCTGATGCGTGGTGGGCTAGATTTGGATATGGAGTACAGGTATTGGTCGTTCATTGAAGCGCACCCGGCACATACTGCCCTTTCTGCCAATGCGAAGGTTGAGGCTATGGATGTTTTGACATGGGCGTGGACTGGTGAGTCGGTCGTTGTGACTGTCGGTGCGAGGATCACCATACTCATGTATGTTAAGATCGTCTGCTTCCATCGCAACGCACGGTCCCTGCCCCATTCACTCAAGAAGAATGCCAGGAGCTCATGTCTCTGCTCCGGTCCTTCAGCAATGGTGAGATCAGCCTCGTCCTACCAAGTTTATGGCTCTCATCCTCATTTAGAGCCAAACGACGCGGGACTCCAAGCTGTTGTCCAAACTCGCATTATCTCCAGAATCCTTTTGAGAGTCGGTAAGGAGCCGTCCACCCTCTTTCTCAACAGTGTTGACTCATGTTTATCTGCATAGCACACTGGCGGCAGCTACACTTCCGCCCAAACAAGCCTCTCCCTAGGGATGTCAACAGCAACGATCTTCACTTCCCCAAGCATCGCAAACCCTTAAGCCGTGCTTTGTTCGACCTCGTCCTCTCCTGCGTATGCCTCGGGATCCCGTACATCTTCTTCGAACGCCACCAGCACCAGAGACTCGACGAAGAGAGCGGCCTGCGCAACTCAACTCCCATGTTCGTGATCGGCGCCTGCACCTGTCTCATCGTGAGTATATTTTTCTTTTCGGGAACACCATTCCTCAGTTCGTATCCGTCCTGGAAGGCTGCGATTCTCTTGAGTGCATCTGTGACCTTCCTTTCTTTACCAGGCCTGGACAATATCGCGCGGGTTGCGGGATTTGTTGCGATCCTCTTCTCCTCATTTTCCATGGCGTCGACCGTTGTTGCAATATTCAAATATAAAGCCGACTTGGAGAGGCCGGCTCACTTAGGGGGCGAGGGGCTTGTGATGCTCTCGGTATGTTCATGTATACTTTCCGTGAATCATCTATTCTGATTGACAATTCAGCGTCGGAATATTATCATGTCCCTCCCTCTTGTCTTTCTCACCTATGCTATCATCGGCTTCGTGACTGGGATAGTATTGTATTCATTCCGAGGTGTTACGCTTACGGATCCGTTCGGACAAGAACGTCCTTTTGAGGACTACACGAAATGGACTGTGGTTGGCGTTCTTGGTGGACTTGCCGGTATGTTGACTACATCGCTGTTCCTTCTCAGGCGATGAATTTACTTTCAAAAATCCTTATCATCCCGTTCGTTATTTATTGCCTTTTGTGTAAATCCTACGTATGTACGAACCGTTTGTCTTTCATGGCCATCTCGGGCCACCGCAATCCATACTTACTATTTTGGGAACTTCGAGATTCCTCTGTGCTATGGCGGTGAGAAGTGACGAAAGTCTTAAGATTGAACTTCGAGCACTTGAGATTCCCTATCATATGGCACAACCGACCCTGAATGCCGTAGGTAGTGCATACAATACATACATCAGGTGTTCGAAAACAGTCCGAAATAACCTTATAATGTAGAAAAAACAGAAGAATAACCAAGGGGGTGGCGGAACGGGAATCCCGAACCGCGGGTAGGGGGGGGTCCTGCCGGAGGCTGAAAAAAAAAATACTAGGGTATATACAACGCCAACGGGCATTGTTAAGCCACCAGATAGGTTTCTGTGGACTTGTGTTGGAATATCAAGCGTAACCTCGCCCAAACGAGTAAGCCCGACTACTCGTGCTGTGCCCCTTTTCCCGGATCTCGTCGCGCCACTATGCCGACTCCACGTATGTTTATAATTGTTGCGAATATTTCCTTTCATATTACTGCATTACTATTGTTCTCGTCGAGAGCCATTTATTTTGTTCACTTGATGTAGTTAGGCTACTTTACTTTTTCTACAAGTACTAGTACTACTCTTGAGGATTTGTTCTCCCCTCAGTCGTTTGGCTACCGCTTCGCGTACCAATGCTGAGCATTTATTATTAGCATCTTTCGAGTTACAGACTTGTACATTTGCCCACTGTTAGTCTACACATGGCTCAGTACCCATAATACATCATGTTTGCATATATGATTTGTGACAATAGTGGAACGAGTCGTGTATCAGGAGGCCCAGCAATGATCTCACTCGAGTGGGAGTAACAAATTAGAGCTCATTCAAAGTTGTTGTGGGCCCAAGGCAACATTGACCGGTGATTGTCATGGTTGATGACAACGATATGTAGATAATGTTCGAGTTTTTCTTAAACAAACCATCATTCCAAACTGTGGTAGTTGTAGGTGTTACACAGATGTGTCGAATCCAGATCTAGAATGGTGAGGATCGAAGTTGACTTGAACCACGCAGAAAGTCACATATGACCAAGTTGTATTACTACTAGAAAAGGTTGTTGGCACTGAGAGGTATTACAGGGAGCATCAATCTAAAAGCGGTGAGTAGAGTCAGGGAGCATGGAACATCAGTACACGTTGGTGACGAAAATTTTTGTCAAAAAGGCTTGGGGAAAAATCAATACACGTGACCGAAAATTACTATATATGGCAGGAAGGGGGGGGAGGGGGTCAACCAAGGTCATGAAAAAAAGGTGAGTGGATGTCAGTTTTTCCTGTTCCGCCACCCCCTTGAGAATAACAATATTTTGCCCAATTATTGGAAACCTGTTTGTAAAGAAAGATAAACATAGGCTTGGTTGATCAATTGGTGGCAATTCACAATCTCTCTCATTGTTCGCCAGCATATGAATGTGACAAACAGTGTAAGAACTTGTATAGCCAGTGGGGGTAGTTTAATTCAACACATCCGCAAAATGCTATATAGCTAGATTATGCTAGGTGGCATTGCCAAAATCCCCAAGATGTGCAACACTCTTTGCCCATTTTGGATTCACAAACACTACAAGTATTGCACAACTTGACAAGGTGCTCAACTGTACAAACCTTCCAGTTGTCTGTATTGGCATCAAAGATACCAACTTTTCAGTAGTGGTTCATCTCACTAGGGCTGCGCACCGTGACCGTACCTCATGGGATGTACGGATCCGTAGTACGGTTACCGTACCCGTGCCGTTCCAGCTCAGCTCCACCACTGAGACGGACGGTGGACGGGATGGACAACACCCGTCTAATCCCGTTACAAGATGGCCGTCTACGGCATTGAACGGCATTGAACGGGAATATCCGATAACCTTCATTTTGCCATCAAGCCACCAAAACATTGTTTCAAGTCTCCCACCAAGACCGTTGGATACCACCCGTAGTCCACGATGGCCATACCACCGTCCATTTTTGAAATATATCCATTCTTTCACATTCCTTCTTTAGGCTTGAACTGGTGAATTTCAATCCCAGTCCTCGACAGTCAGGCACTTTTTCTGTTCGTTGACACCAAATCTTGAGCCATGGACAGATCACCCCCAGCCCCGGGAACACAGAGAAGGTATGCTTCCATTTTTGCAGGGGTAGCCATGGCGATTTGCGCGTGATTTTGGGGATGAAAGCACAAGGACGATGCTCAATGGGCTAGGGAAATGGGACAGGATCGCCACGTTAAACAATTCAAGGTGAGGTTTTAAGATGCAATGAATAGCTTCTCGGAGTCTTACAGCTCCACCTTACCATGTCAGATCAGCCTGCCTTAGGACCAGATGGTCAATTGCTCGACGCATCCCAAATTGTTTGGTTTCATGATGCGGATGATCGCCAACCTCTTCGACCAGGTTCTCATATGCAAGAAGGTAGTTCGTTCGGGCGTATTGCATTCGAGAACCACTCATAAAGTATTGACCCATCTTGTCAGGTCAGCATTCTCGTCCAGTCCGAGCCACTGCAGGTACACGATTAGCTGTGGCTATTGCTGTTGAGAAGCTCGACGAATTCGAGAATCCCATTCAATCATCTCGCCGACGCATTACACAGCCCCTCAAACCCAAGATCCCTGCAAAGCGCAAGCTCGCTGTTGTGGATGACGTCGATACCGATGCGGATGACAACAACTTCACTGCTTCTTCTACGGATGACGGATCAGATGATACTAGTGATGTTATGGAAATAAGCAATGGGGAGGTACGTAACATCTCAACCCGAATCCCTTGTCATTCAAATTAAATAACACCCCACAGATAGCAGATGTGCTGCCTTCAAAAACTATACCGCAGCTCAGCAACAAAAAAGTACACATGCGCATGCTGAAACCAAAGCCCAAGGGGAAACCGGTACCTGTCCCCCCAAGGAAGAAGGTGAGGGCCTGTCCAGTTGAGGTTGAGGAGATCGAAGACAAAGATAGCCCCCATAAGATTTCGGCAAGGAATGCCGCCATCTCTCCAACAAGCTCATTCGAAATCCCCAACCCAAAAAAGGTAAGTGCTCTCTTACGTTGCACACGATTTCGCCTCGTTGACGGTTTTCATAGAAGGCCGGAAACGTCAAAAGGAGCCCAATATATTTATTCTATGAAATTGTCACCAACGGATTGCATGGTAACCCAGGAGCAGACGGGGATGTACACTATCGTTGTTTTCACGGTGCTCACAGGATTTGTACCATCAAGAAGTCGATGAGAAGTAATCTAAATGGTGTGTTTCCTGTCGGTCGTTCATGGTTTCTTACAGATGGCTTCCCTAGTGCTTGTGAACAATCTCCGTGTTCATGTTAAGCCAATGTATCAACTCTACTGCATCCTGAAGGATCAAGACGAACCCCCAACACCTGACGAGATCGCTATCGCATCTGGAAAGAAGCAACTAGATGGACGCACCGAAGCAGAATACTTGAAGAAGCTCGAGAAATCATCCGAAAATATCAAGAGAGCGTTCGAAGATCAACAAGCCCGTGCAGCTGTGAGTGAATGCTATTCTCTCCAACACTCGTATCTCATGAAGCGATGGCCAGGGACCGTGGGATCAAGAAAGGTTTGAACGACTTATTACTGAGTGGATTATCGCCTGTGACCAGCCATTTGATGAAGTTGAAAAACCCGAATTTATCAACATGATGAATTTTGCACATCACAGTGGTGGTCCGTTGAATATTCCAAAACGCGATGGCATCAAGCGGCGTGTTGTGAAGATGGGCGAGGAAATGATCGAAGAACTTCGTGAGATGTTCTCGGTAGTGTCTCATCTTGTCTTCTTTGGGTATTATTAATAATTAGAACAGAAACTCGAGGGGAAGGTCTGCTTGTCGCTCAACGCATGGACATCAAGCAATCAATATGCTTTTTTGGCCATTGTTGCACACTACGTGACCAACAATGGGCAACTTGGTTCGTAGTCTAATTAATTTGACCAACATAATCACATAACCCTTTCACAGAGGAGCTACTGATTGACTTTCGAGAGCTTACCGGAGAACATTCAGGGGAGAATATGGCTGAGGTCGTTTGGCTGACCTTGGAGCTATACAGCCTCATTGGCAAAGCAAGTTTTAAGCCTGCAGCCGAGTGATGGATATCTAACCCATTCACAGATTATCGCCATTGTAATGGATAACGCCAGCAATAACAACACGATGATGACATCACTCGAGTGGCGATGCCAACAACGGGGCATACCGTTCTCAGCACAAGATGCCCGCATGTGTTGCATGCCTCATACGATCCACTTAGCTGCTATCAAGGTATGATATCAAATTCTCAATTCTTGTCATCGTTGCATCTGATCTTTCGATTTGAGCTTCTCGAAGGGATTGGGGCGATATCAAAGGCTGAAGGCAAGAAGGCTGCTACACGTAGTGGCATCTATCCCGATAACATCATGACTCCTCTCGCGCGTGAATATGACAACGACGCAACTGGTGATGACGAGGAAGACGAGAGCACCACAGACCCGGACACTGACGCCAACGTGGCTGATGGTGTGTTGCCTGCCATTGAAAGGGTAAGCAATATAGATCGTTGCTGTCCCCAAACTAAACTAGTAAAACACCCCAATCAGCTTCGGAAAATTGTCAAGGCTGTCTGTTCGAGCCCTCAACGTCGCCAATCATGGGCTCGTGAGATCCAGTATGTGCAGCTTGAAGGAGGCAGGATTTTGGATGATTGCAGCTCGCCGCTCATGCTGATTCTTGATGTGAGAACCCGATGGTCTTTAACTCACCAAATGCTTCGTACGTTATTGTAACTATTCATACATTTCTAGCTCATGTGCTACAGGGCGAGCACTTGACTACCGAATTACCATCGACTCCTTTGTTTCCCGAAACAAGGACCTCCATGCCCTCGAACTCAGTAACACTGATTGGGACTCCATCAACCTTGTGACCTCTTGGCTCAAATCCTTTCGAGCCGCAACTACAGAGATGTCTTTCACAAAAATCCCAATGCTTTCAATGACACATGCGATCTTTCGGGGCCTACAAGATGACATCAAGAGCATACTTCGTGAACTTCCTGACTCAGCATCACCCAGAATCAAACTCGGTCTCACAGATGCACACCGTAAGCTCAGTGACTATTACTACCAATACGATGTGTCTCCCTTTTACACGTGGGCTGCATGTGCGTCAATTTTTGTAGAAGTTGTTATGCACTGACCACATACTCACTAGTGCTTGATCCACGGATTTCGTACAAGGGCATGAAGGCCGATTACGATGATGATCCAATACTTTCGGATCACCTCGAACATTCAAAAATGAACCTCTTCACCTACTTCGACAGAAATTATGTAAAGATGGGTGATCACACTTCACCAGTGCCAGCTTTGTCCATCCCAACCGTGTCGCCCCCTGCAGGCTCGCCTCAAAAATCTTTTACGGCTCGATATCGCAGGAAGGAGAAGAGCACTACCAATGAACTTGAAGAATATTTTGAACTACCTGCCAAAGATTTCGACACTTGCAATCCGATTCATTGGTGGGTGGGTCGGCGTGCACAATTTCCAAACCTCTTTTGTTTGGCTCGCGACGTTTTATGCATTCCGGGTGAGTAATTTAAGAATGTTTGGCCTCGTACTTGGTCCTGATATGCCACACCTATACAGGTTCTGCCGTCGCCGTTGAGAGGATCTTCTCCGGTGGACGGGACACTATCTCCCTCCGTCGTGCCAGTCTCCATCCCGATACCATTCGTATTTTGATGCTTGTCAAGAAGCGGCTACACCTTGCTCGTATGCATGCTAATGCCGCACTGGGCTGTTGAGCCATTAACTAGTCTATATGCTCAAATGTTCATGATTTATTTATTAATTAGTCTACCATCTACCGTATGATGGCCGTACCCGTACCCATCAGGGATCCAGTGAGCAGACATGACGGACTGGTATGGGTAAGCCGTACCTGTCTCTTGACTGTCAAATGGACGGCCGTACCCGTCAGACGGTACGGTGCGCAGCCCTACATCTCACATGGTTAACTATTATCATACTTATTCAATAGGTTGACATAACGAACATTATGGATATCCTGGCCAACCATTCATGTTCCAGACAGACTCCACATGTTCCTCAGGCACCCAGAAGAGTCTGATGGAAAGTGTTTTCATGATAAGAAGGGACTATCAGAGCTCATTTTCTAGCTATGTTCTCCATGACGATAACTTTTACAGGTCTTTGTTGTGACTGAAAGAAAGGAAGAGGTTGCCCCGGTACCAAGGTACATCAAAGAGAGGGCAACTGCTTCGTGCCCTATGCCCATCAACCATTCTTGCTCGATGGTGATTGCTATTGCTGAACAGAATACGCACTTTTCTTGAGCACCAGAAATTGTCAGCCAGAAAGTATTTGTGTAACAACGTGGGGCTATCAGGGCTCGTTTTCTGGCTATATTCTCCATGACAATAACTTCCAGAGGTCTTTTTCATGACTAAAAGAAAGGAAGAGGTTGTTCCAGTACCAAGATACATCAAAGAGAGGGCAACTGCTTCATGCCCTATGCCCATCGACCATTCTTGCTTGATGGTGATTGCTATTGCTAGACAGAATACGCACTTTTCTTGAGCACCAGAAATAGTCAGCCAGAAAGTATTTGTGTGACAACACGGGGCTATCAGGGCTTGTTTTCTGGCTATGTTCTCCATGATGACGACCTTTATGGGTCTTTATCATGGTGGAAAGGAAGGTGGAAGTTGCTTGAGTACCAAGATACATCAGGGCTTGCATTATGGCCACATTCTTCTCACTGACTATTATAGAACTTGACTGGCAGTATACACATGAGAAGGTGTGTAAGGTCAAGTGAATAAATATTATAGTAATGGCTATTACACTGGAAGTACAATGGCCAAATTCTACAAACACAAATTATATTCTGGGTGCAACATTTGGTAAGGATTGGCTGAGAGCCTTCATCGCGCACACTTGGCTTTTATTTTGGCATGGATAGTATCAGTACTAACCAGATGTTGAGACAAGGAATGATAATATGATGGAAAGGTTTGCCTAAATCGATGTTAGCATGGGTTCAAGAATAAAAGAATTATTAAGTGACTGATTCCACCATACAGTAAGATCATCAACCTCTCCCTGCTTGTCAGGGTCATTAAAAAGGTTGAGGATAGAGTTGTACAGTCAACTCCCTCATAACCTATACCCCTCAGTGGACACTCCAGGCTATGGGTTATGAGGGAGTATGGGGTTTGAGGATGGTCCTAAAAAAAAGGGTCCCAAAAAATCAGAAAAAATCAGAAGAAAATCAGTTATGTATTGTTGAAGCATCTGGGGGCCATTTTAGGTGCCAACTATACCATAGAACCATGTATGACTAATAAGGTATACTATATACTGTTAGTAAAATTATTTGAAGATTATAAGCAATAAAAGTAGTCAGTAAGATGAGTAGACTTCATGGAATGAGACATCTCCAGTTGCATTTGATGTCTAAAGAAAGCCAACCCTCTAGCTTGCGTGCAATGAGATTGTTGAGCTGCCACTTCCCGCAATCTTCTGACAACACCCTTCTGCACTTCATCAAGTCTTTCTAAGCCTCTCTCATAATCCGAAGCCTTTTCCAGCGCCTCCAAAACTCATTCTTCATCCACCAAATTTGCCTCATTGTTGAGCCATTTCTCTTCAAGTGATGATATTGACTTCTTCTCATGCAGCTGAGCCTGGAGCTTCTCTTTCTTGGCTTTAACCTGTGCCTGCAAGGTTTTCAGCCCCTTTTTCAGGACCTCAAGAGGCCTTAATGACATAGGTAGCTGGAATCTGAGTATTGAGGAAGTGAATTAGATGCTTGTGGTGCATCACAGTTTACATGACCAACTGAACTAACATATATATGGTAATGAAATGTATGGGTTTAACCTTGCAACAGGTATGGGTTATGGGGTATTAGAGAGTATGGGTTATGGGTTCAAATTCCCTGCCTACCAACTTGGTGGACCAAAAATTCTATGGGTTATGGGAGAGTATGGGTTATCAGAGCTATGGGTTATGAGGGAGTCGACTGTAGAACCTTTCAGAGTCGGTTGCAAGATCCATCTGGGAGAAAACTGGAGAGGACATGAGGGAGAATCTAACCTGTAGATTGGGGACCAGGATATATCCAAAGAGGCATACAGAAATGAGCATGACTTACTTGTGTTGCAATGTATGCAATTGATGGTAACATGATGCAGACCATTCCATGTATACGGGCATTTCCTGAATGTGTTGCCTTTGGTTCTTTCTTGATGGAACTAGGCAAGGTAAATATATGCTTGAATACCTGAAAAGTATAAGTGCAAGGCTAGATACAAGAGAAGGTAGATGTAAACATACCTTCACAAGAAGCGAGCTATGAAAAAACCCCTTCCAGGGGTCTTCGGGATCACAAGTGTAATCTTGATAAAGAAACATCAGCCATTCATCTCCTGTTGTCATCAGCTCCCCAGACCTGAGCTTTTCTTTAATTCTAAATAACATTAGTAGGTGTGTATGTGTTGTAATGGGTGATACAACATACTCATTGTCAGGCCAGTCCAAGTTGGTAGGACACAGTAAAGTGCCAGTCTGGTCATGATGGAAGCCCTGGTTGAATTTGACATTACAGGCAAGTGGGGGAATCAATGAACCACCTTTTGGCATGATCCAGTTGATGATTGCACCCTTGAGGCTCTTTGTGTCATCAGCCCTGGCGTGGGAAGTGCCCTTGGGGATCTTAACATTCATGAGTCAGAGAGCACTTGATGAAAGGAAGAGACACACCATGTCTGCAATGTGGAGAATCTCCTCTTTGGACCCATTGAGTGAGTGTTCCTTGAGACTGGGAACCATCTTCATAAGTTACTTATATATGCTGTACTCATGTTTCTGTCTAAGAGTCATAAGTTGAGGTCACCTGTAACAATGATCAATGTTGATAGAAAAGGCTGACTCATTTGAAAATGACTCTTCTGTTTGATCCGCAAGTTCCACTTCATGCAAAATACCATTGGTGAGTGGCTAGTGGATACAGCACAAAGTGTGCACAGTGTGGCCAAAATGGTGGCCATGATGAACAAGGGGATCTGTCATGGAACTAAATTCTTGTCAGCACCAACACATACATAGTCATCACGACCTATGCTCTCTTTCATGGCCCAAGGTAAAACACACTCTCATGTTGATGGTGATGAAGAACTGCGGAAGGGTCATTCTGATTAGACACCTGAGGCATAGAACCGAGAAGAGGCCTCTGCAAACAGAAATGAATAAGAATGGAATGTGATACATGTTGAAATATAGATTTTTAAGTAGAACCCTGCAATAATTCCATGTGTAAATCCAGGGATGAGGCATCAAATGGGTCTTACACCACATCTCAATGTTTTCTTTCGAATGCAGATTCAGATATGGGGTGACAAATGTGTCTTAAATTGAGAACAGGGATGAGATGCCAAATGTGTAGATCCAGGGATAAAGGGAGATCAACTGAGATCACTTCCAAATAGGGCAAGCCAAACAGATTTCCCTGTTAGGATTGACCCAAATGTGTTTAATAAACATAAATTATGCATGAAAGTTTGTCTTGCCCCAGAATCACCTTCCCTATGTCTACATTCGATCAATACAGTACAATTGAATGGATCAACTGCTACCTTTGCCACTTGGACCAACAGAAGTCCTCTGATATGTCTTTGATTCTAGAATATGACAAGAAATACCAGGATCTTCGTGTGTGGCTATGGTATGTTGACACTCACATTGACTAGCACAGTAACTGATTGGCTTACATCGAAATAGGCCAATTGAGGATATTACAAAGGAGCGACTGGCACCAGAAGAATTTGAAAAGCATCAAAAAACTCACTATTTTAGTCTACTGTCCTGCTTTTGTGCAATTTTGGATGAGCATGTTGAATTTACAGAGGCAGAATTATTGGTAGATCCCAAATATGGTTGGATGATCTGATGCACAAAAAATAGGTGTGGATATGCAGGTAAGGATGCTTGTTTAATTCCAGAAACCAGATGTTAACTCAAGTGAATTAGTATTGGACATTGAGAGAACAAGCAAGAGTGCAGATTTGCCCATGAAACAATACCTTCATCGATGTAAGCCACTTTCTCTAGCATATGTCAGCTTGCCAATTCACAGGCACAGAAGATGAAGACCATGGATCTAATCAACCCCACAATGAAGCAGAGGCCTCAAACATTAGTACTGTTGTTGGAAGTAAGTAACTGATTTCAGAAGTACTTGATGAACATGTATAAACTTATGATATGTCAGATGTCCAGACGTCAGATCCCCCAAAGAAGACAACCATGATGGATCTGCTAAGACAGCTGGATAAAATATTCTTGCCTGGACTTCCAGAAGATGTGTTCATTGGTCTTTTCCTTCAATGCCACATGTGCCATGATGTCATGACCAAACACATCTTCAAGTACCATTTGTGCCTTGGGTTCAAGCCTCCTACTATCGCGAGGGAGCTAACACTAGATGATAAATGATCAAAGATGGGCAAGGATGAGTAGTTAACATATAAGATGTCCAGGGAATGGATTAAGATTCATTGGAGAAAAGGGATGTCTTGTGTGATCTGCTAGTGATAGGAGAATACGAGCCACTTCATCCACCATCATATGTGCTATAGAACAACGGGCGGCTGCATCCCTAGTACCAGCTCAAACACATTCTCGCACTTCAGCTCGACATTAGTGGCCAGCGTTTGGAAGGATTTCAGCCAATATAAAATTGGCATTGCAGTTGACCAGAATCTGCAAAAGTACAGGGCCAAGAGTATGATGGGTGTCCAGACTTGTGTTGTATACCTGCGGCGATGGCAGGGTAACAATATCATGATACTGCACTAGCTTGAGCTACGGGATAGGGTGAGTGCCACGATTGAGTGCACAATTGCACACAGCAGGGCCAGAGTTCAGAGGGCACAAATATAGCATTTGAAGACTAGAATACAGGATGTCAGCCTCTATTCTCAGAAAATTCAATCAAACAAATCAAATGAACAGGAATGAATGACTAACCGAGTACAAACACAGGCAAAGGCAGGTTGCTCAACCTCGCTCATGCAATAGCAAACCTCTCTTTCTTGTCTGCCACATCCCCACTGGCTTCTCGCAACTTGAAGGTCTCTCACAAATGTGTGAAATGGGGTGGCTCCACCACCATCTCCTGGAGCCACCCTCTCCACTGTCATATACTTCGTTTTGCTGGTCAATGACATCCATCCGAATAGTTACCTCATAACTTCCATTTGACACAGCTGATATCTCATACGCTTCACCACCCATCATTATTTTATGAACACAACCACACTCTTCTGCTCCCAGAAGGTTATGCTCAAAACCACTGCCACTAGTTCCCAGTTGCGGAGACCCGGTTACAAAGGCAGGATGGAAAGGTAATAAAAGGCGAGAGAGTGTAGGACCCAACAGAAAAGCAGCTGGTATGATATTGTATGTGATGATGGTAGCAGCCGGCATCCACTTGGATTTTCTTATGTATATCACAGTACTCTGGGGCACATAGCCTTTGGCCACAGGGTGGTAGCAAATCGAGAAAGCCATGTCCATTATCTTTTGCACACAGAAAGTGCAGACAAATTTGAGAGGTAAGTGGGGCAGAACAAACACATCCTGATGTATCATATTTGGGATGTCAAGAACAAGTAAGAAAGGCCCGCAAACTACCTCTTCAGGAAGATGGTTTGCTGATGATAGAACATGAAGTCATCAGAGGGGTTGGCTATGTTGGATGCTCAGCAGTCCAAGTCAATTCTATGCTTTGGGGCCTTCTCTGTCATCACCTAGACACTGCTTCAGTTAGATACTGGCTTGAAGAGAATGGGGGGCTCATGGCTACAGCACATTTCAACATGTTGTCGGAAGTTGACAGTTTGTCATCTGAATGGGTGATGAGGATGATGAAGAACCAACAAGAAGGTCAGTGTCATTCAAGTTGGTTAGCAAAGCATTGAAATTCAACTGTGCATAAAGAACTGGTTAGAAATGGAAAGATAGTAATATTATAGATTGACCGGTGGTAAGACAGTTGGCCTTCTTCACGTCGATGATCTTCATAAGTCCACGATTGCAGGCCACATCCTTACACACCTGCAGAGACACATCTCCTATGGTTTTCTGGAAATGAACTTGAAATTGAACTGGCTGTGCCTGCTCAACTATGAGACCAATGCCCTATGCACTACTTGGACAGGATTCTCTCCTAGAGTCCTATGGTTCTCAGGATGGGTCTGACAATGGGTTTGATGAGGTCAGGTCAAAGGTTCAGAATCAAAGCTGACAATTACATATTACATAATTTATTTGCATGAGACATGCGAGAGCTCTAGTGATTTGAGCTCCACCATAAAAATATCAATGTACAAATGTCAATAAGTAAGAGCTATCCTCAACGTGATTTACTAAAGTACTACTCTGGAGTGAATATCCATCTCAACTACTCACTATTGTCATGTATATCCTCCTCCTCCTCCTCCTCCTCCTCCTCCTCATCATCATCATCATCATCATCATAATTATAATTGTCGTCATCCTCATCATATTCATCATAGTTCTCATCATCTAGATAATTGGTGTCATCACCACTGGCAGTGCCATTATCTTCTTCACCCTCACCATCATTTTTGTTGTTGGTATGATTAGTGACATTACTTCCTAAATTTGAAGGAATGCTTCTCGTTGCTTGAGGCACATTTTCTTGTGTGGCCCCCATTTCAACATCCCTTTGGGAATCATGGCTGCTTGCTTCCCATGTTTTCTGGAAATGATGAGCATATGTATGTCCTACCCCAGTGATACTGCATAACCATATCCCTATCAGCAAAACTGCAGCTATTCAGTAAACATGCAGATCAGCATAGCTGGACTTTGGAAGAAATACCCACCGACTTATATTATATGATTTCCAATCTGTATGATCATGCTCCTGACTGCAGCATGATAGACTAGCCCCATTTTGGCAAGCCAAGCCTTCTTGATAAACAGGGATAACATGACATGCTCGAAGGACATCGTCAGGATCCAGGAATCCAAATGAGTGATTGTCGGACAACGACGGGAATGACAAATGACCTGGTTGACTCATGTCCAGCTGATCTTCTAGTTCGTACCATTGCACCCAAAGGAACTCCAGTCGGTGAGGCAAGAAATTGGTGTTTCTTTCCCCAGTATAAATCACATTGATGTGATAGATTCCCAGCACATGTGTGTACCAAAATGGATGGCCATAAAGCCAGATGGTTTCTGGAGCAAGCACCATGATATCATTACATTTCCCTGTAGTACCAGTAGAGATGACATCTACATCTCTGTGAACATCATAGGAAGTGTAGTTGATGTGCATGATTTTATGCTTGTACATACGATCATGCTTGAAGATAACTGCCTGCCATTTTGTTGAATTGGGGGGATGGGTTGGGAGATGAACTACCCGGGGGCATTGGCGGAAAGTTGTTCAATGTTATGCCTGTCACTGCACCATTCATAGTATCATCCTTGCCAAGGAGTGATCGAATACAGGGCAATAAATGTTTCTTCAACTTCAGAATAAAGTCCTGGTACCAATCAGTGAATGATCACAGGAGGCTGGAGATCCTATATATTTACCACTGGATCACCACTGTGATTCATAACAAGAGACCAATATGTTCTGGAAATACTTTGGATTTCCCAATGTTGTGATGTACTTTGGGATTTACGGCAACCTCCTCGTAGCTTGCAGAACTGTTATGTTTGGTTAAGTTTCATGAGCGAATACATCTGATACACACTTCCCGATGTTCAATGTGAGTCATCTGCTTGATGAACTCCCTTCTATTGGTATGTGAGTACCAGCCTTTAGTAGTACATGATGTTCCAGCTCACCCTGAAAAATGAGCGATAAAGATTACGCTTGGAAAACATATGGTGGTCTATGTACTGCCTCTGTGCTATATGAGTCACATGTGCCATAGGTTCACTTTAGTCACCCTCTGACCTGACTAATGGTAGTAGTATAGGTACTAATATACTTATTGTACTTAGGGGGAAGCAATGTCCCAAAGAAATGGGAGCTTGTGGAAGCAGGATGTTATATACTGATTGATGTTTATTACTATCTGGTTCCAAGTAAACAAACATGAACGTGACACACAATATTGTTTACTGGATGGAACCAAACAGTAATAAACATCAACATATAATATGCTACTTCCACAAGCTCTCCTTTCTCTATGAACAGTAGATAAGTAAATAATTGGTTTGCAGCACTCATCTGAGTACCAAAATCAGTAAATATAATACTAGTGATGTGTAAGTAGAAAAAGAAAGACCCACCATACCTGCTGCATGGGTACAGGTTTTGAATGGGTACCTTGCAGCAGACCTATACCTATACCTGCCTGATCCACACCTGTGTACCCATGCAGGTTTGCAAACCTGTGACAAGCACTAGCTGGAGAATTGGCCACATTTTGAAAGATAGGCATGCACACCAAATAAAATAATAAATCTGGAAGAAAAAAAAGGGAAAACAGCAGACTGGTTATGTTAAGGAATCCTGCTCAAAGTTATTTTATTATTAGTTTCACCACTCCAGCAATCAGAAGATGCCACTGCAATCCTATTTGAAAGTTATTACTCCCTCTTGCAGACAGAGCTTCACCACTTAGCAATCGGAAAATCCCACTCAAGGTTATTTATTATTAGCTTCACCACTCAGTAGTATTTGGAAGATGCCAGTGCAAGCAATCCCACTCAAAGTTATTAGCTGCTATTAGCTTCATGTAAGGGGACCTCCTGTTTCAACTCACTTTCACTTTGTTTTGGATTGTTTTTTGATTCACTTTTCATCC
>QFEU01003806.1:0-15288 GCA_003316345.1 Tricholoma terreum
CCAGACCTCAGCCACAGTGGCTGTGCAACAACCTGGCTGGAAAGGGGTTGCAGACACCATGGCCGGATATGGGTTCTGCAAACATCGGCCGATGTGGCTGTGCAATTACTCAGTTGCTACACAATCAGTTGTAATATATCTACTAACTATTAGCCATTAAGTTGTGTAGTGCTGTTAAGCGGGGGGTGTTGAACTAAGACCTCACGCGGTACAAGTGCGACCGACTTCTATAGCGCATGGATGAGGTACATGTAAAACTACTATACAAATAAACGTTACCGGTTATATACCGGTAACTTCCACAATCAACAAGGACATACTGCCCATATCGGGCAGCACCCCTACACTCTCCCCCTTAAGCTTGGTAACACACCAAGCGACAATAAAGAAATTAAGAAAATTAATGAAAGTGAGGCAGTGGGCACACTGCCAAAAGAATGGATGGTGATGAACACTGAGTACAATCATAAGCACAAAGCTTATAAGGTTACAAAGATTTGTTACCTGACCCGATCCCACAACCACCAAGTGTGGAGTGGAACAGACATGTTCGACATGTCTGTTAGTGGACCTGTGTCGACAGGTCCACGCTAGGGTCAGGGCACCACTTAATGGGTGCAAGCACGAGGCTTACTGGTGAGGTGTGACTGATAGTCGACCACTTTTGATAGACGCGTGTCGACGTGTCTATCGATCTGAGTATATACAGTGTCAATGAACATTGACGCCTGTTTGAACACGGGTAGTGCATTCACTCCCCAATAGGTGTATCCATAGGTGTCACCTACGGTGACACCGGTTTTTCCTCAGGCGCCAACAGCGCCTCCGCTGGTTCAGTTCTCGCCGACACCCGGGTAGCCCCAGGTGTGGCGTTTTCCAATGCTGCGGCTCGTGTTAAGAAGGTCCTGTTGACCTCCTCAGTGAAATCGTCTTCGCTTGACTCATCTGAGTCGGTGGGAACTGGGGGCAAGTCGTCGAGGACTTCCCCTTCAGTCAGGCATATGGTAACTCCATAGTACGCCAGATTCCGCTTCGGTCATGGAGCGGAGGGTACGGAGGAAGATTGACTATCTTCCTTGGTGGGTGCAGAAACCTTGGGTTTACGCACCTTCTTTTTCTTTGGCGGACAGACATGACCTGTCCACCCACCATCAGCGAACCCAGCAGGACCTGGTCCCGCCACTGAAGGGAACGGAGCGGCATAATCTTCTGTCGCTGGATAGTAATCCATCGTCGGTAGTCTCGACGATGAGGATGAGAAGGCTGAGCCACATCTCGGTCTGGATGCGTTCATCGTCAGCATTGACGACGGACTGACCATTGGCCTTGCCAGTGGTTGTGGTGGGGTGGTTGCCTCCCACCATGCTGGAACCATTACTCGAAGCTCATCCTGAGCTTCGGTACTCGTGTACTGACGAGTATGCTGCAGAACGAGGTGGGCCTCAGCTCTCCTCGCGTCGTCATCATCCTGCGAGTAATGGTGGAGTTGTCTCTCTGCCCATACGTGAGCATCGACTACCTCGTCGATGCTGATACCCTGTTGTGCGTAGAATCGCACAACATCGTTGACCGAGGTGTTCTCGGTCAGGTTGGTATATCGGTCCATACTGCGACCGATGGCCACAGTGAGGCCCAATGAGGCCAGTGTCCGTCAATACAGACCTGGCATAAGTGTGAGCTCAATTGCTCGCATAATGAAAACGGCCTGCCCTCATTGGTGGCCTTCACCACAGGACGCTTGCCCTGTGATCAGTAGGTAGCCTCTAATTGAGGCTAATGATATACCTGAGGGATCATGAGTGATTCCTGGTTTGGATAGCAGGTTCTGGGGATATCTTCAGAGCCATTGTGCCCATTCCTCTATGGGCACGTCTTGTCTTGGCATTTCCATCCGAGATGGGTCAGCGGGTCGTGTGGTTGCCCATGGTGATCGCTGATCAGGGGGTAACCAATCAGGTAACCTCCACCTTGTCAGTCCCAGAGACTGTAGAGGGGAGCGATTTGCTCCCGCAGAGTGTGCGTCCCGTGCGAATATCCTCATACTCAGCACGGCGCCCATGTTCCTCTCGTCATGGGCACGCCGGATGAGCTCTGTCAGCTCATCCTCGTTAGTAGGCGATATAATTCACCCAGTCAGCTGAGGTTTCGGTCGAGGTGCAGGAGCGGGTGTCCATTGGGCACCCCAAGGTATGGTCGGAATGTTCGATGGCATTGCCATCGGTGGAGCGGGTGGTGGAAGAGGTGGATAGTTTGCCTCTTCAGGCCCAGTCATATCGACATCCTGCTGTGCTGCAGGCCTTGTCGCCACTGTCTGGGCATATGAGTTAGGGGCCCGAGCTTTGGGCACCAATGATGTCCAGCTTGCTGGTGTCGTGTTTTGATCAGGTCCATTACTGGACTCGAATGAGTGTTGGTGACGCGGGTGTTTGCCCACGCGTCCTCTGTCATAGCTCGAGGTATCCTCTAGCTGCTGCTCCAGTCTGTCGACCTTCCTCTGTAGTCAACGGATCTCCTCTTCTGCCTCTGAAAGCTGATGGTCAAAGCTGTCACCTGTTCTCCTCCAGTACGCATCCTCTTGGATGTGCATCGTTCGACACTCTCTAGCGTCGGTGTAGTCAGTATCAGCTGATATTTCAGCTAATGATATGTGTGTACCATAATGGGTACACATCTCGCAGCCTTGTGGATGGTGAATGAGCTCCATCCGCTCATTGTACGCCCATCAGATTAGGTCGTGTGGTGCATGAGCAGATCTGCTCATGTTAGCTCCATCTCTCGGAGCTGGACTGTTTCTTGTGCAAGTTTCCCTTCGCGCACTTGGGTCTGGAGATACTCCAGGCGAACACATTTCGCATTCATCTTGCGACACCGGCATTTCGGTGTCGCCCCATCGTTCCTTCCCCTTTTGAGGACGACTGGTGTCATCCTCACTTCCCTTGAGTGGTTTGTCTTCCAGTGCTGTTGCGGGTTAGTTTTCCTGCGTGTTGGTACGAAGGAAGTTAGAGTTTTTCTAACTCTGCGTTGTTTGGGTTAAGTGAACAGTGTACGGCAATCACCGCCCCTTGTTGACCTAATATGTCAACTGCTGTGATTACATTTATCTGTTTAACTTAACAGATTATTTGTGTCGGTTCCTTTGTACCGATCGTGCCACCCTTGTGGCGCATTGTGGCAAGTTTTGCCACTCCTTGACATTCATCAGCGTTAAGTAGTCATCTAGGGCGGCTAAGTTGTTGCAGTTGTGCAACGGCTCCCAGGTGGAATCTCCTAGATTCCACTTTACCTGGAACTGGATGATCCGGCCCTGCCAACGGTAGCCTGTAATTTCATCCACATACCACTCAGCGTCGCTTGGCGCGCCGAAGTCGTACGGCTCTGGCGATGTACGACTAGGGAATAGCACATCATCGTTAGCATGATGTGGTCTGAGAAGGTTTACATGGAATCTTCCATGTAAGTTCTGTTTCGCCAGCTCAGGAGGTAAGTCCAACTCATAGTTGGAGGTGGAAGGATACGCTTCCTTCACCTTGTATGGACCGATGAATCGCGGTACCAATTTACTGGCCCGACCCTTTGGCATCAACAAGTTCTTTGTCGATAGATATACGAGCTCTTCTTTTCGTATATCTGGCTCATCACATCAAGGTTTATCGGCGTGAAATCGTTGGAATACTCTTTCAGCGATCACTGCGTCATGCGCAACTGCCATATTCCTGAGTGCATTCATTGCAAATGTGTGTACACCTGGTGGTGCGCGTTCTACAGCAGGTAGCTGTTGCATAACTACGGGCATGTACCCATAGTTGAGCTCGAACGGTGCCATCCCTGTGGCCCGATTGATGCTTGAGTTTATTGCAAACTCAGTCAGTGGGCATTTATATACCCAGTCCCGTTGGTCTGGGTTGATGGCTGCACAGAATATCTGTGCAATTGAGCGGTTTACCCACTTGGTAATCCCATCGGTCTGCAGGTGGAACGAAGTAGACATCATCAACTTCGTACCCATCAGTCTGTGTAGTCCACGCCACCACTTGGACGTGAACTTGGCATCTTGGTCCGATACGATCGAGGAGGGTAGACCGTGCAAACGCACGATCTCACATATATATATGACCGACAGCTGGGATGCTGTGGTCATGGTGTTCACCGGTACCAAGTGTACCATAGAAGTTAGGCGACAGATAACTACCCAAAGGTAGTTATACCCATCAACCTCTGGGAATGGGCCTGTAAAGTCCATTCCTATTGATTCCCATGGTCGAGTAGGTATAGGCAAGGGATGTAACTTGCCTGCAGGTGCTTGATATTCACCTTTTGATCGTGCGCAAACTTCGCACAATGCACAGAACTTCTCCATGTCTATTTAGAGACGTGGCCACCAATACCACCGACGAGCGTAGTCGGCGGTCTTCTGAGGTCCACAGTGACCTACTATTGTGTGGGCTTGGTCGATAATTTGACTATACAACGTCGATCCTTTCGACGTTGAGGAGGGAATGCATAATACATTCTCTCCCCCTCTATTCGTTGTCCATATGAATTCATCCTTCACTGTGAAGTTAGGATGACTCTCTGGGCGTACGAGTATCTTTCGAAACACTGTGTCCGATTGATACCCTTCTCGCATGTCTATACCGTTTGTTCTCATCGATCAGGGGAATGCGATGATTCACATCCCTCAGCGGCAGAAGCTGTTCCGGCGCGCCCTGCATGATGTCGTGACACGACTTCTTCCATTCCTCTCGTAATCGAGGGATATCGTCTTCGGTGAGCGGACCTGTGTCGCTCATCCTCGCAGAATGATCGTTCATTACTGCAAACAGGACATCATTCATCCTGTTCGAGCTTTCCTCTGTCCATGATTGACTTCATGATATCGTTGGCGGCAAACGTTCTTTGCATGATGCCAGTCGAGGAAATCGGGTTCTAGTGAACTTGTGGACTATCTCGTCCACCTCTTCCAGGTCTAACATAGCCTGGGCTGAGCTCCTTGAGCTTGCATCAATGGTTGGTGTTTCATCAACCATCCGTTCAATATCTTCGATAGTCAGGGTGTCCCGACTATCCATGATTACCAGATATGCTTGTGGTAACCCAGTGGTTAGATGAGGCAGTTCTTCCTCATCCTCATTTTCCATTACCACTGTTCTTGATCAACTTGCAGAAGACCGTTTTCAGTCTTGAGAAGGAGCTGTTGGTTCCTTCTGTTCACGGGCGGTCCGTTGACCACCCTTATGTCATTTATTAATGACATTGACAACCGCATCATCTCTGTCCTTGTTAGGTGCAGCCAGTGGTCGTTCTTTGTGACCATCGTTTGCTAGAGGTAACCTTGATGGTTCAACTGTACCGTTTGTAGTGGGTCCCAGTTTACCCACAATGTTAGGTACAAGCGTCTCCTGACGCTTGTTCATGGCCATTCGTCGTACCATAAGGTAACTGTCGCCACCTTCCTCAAGAGCGAACAGTTGTTCATTCTTCCTTCGAACTTGATTAAGTTCGAAATCAAGCACTATGCCGTGCTTACACATGAACGTAGTGCCCAGTATGGCGTCGTATCTATCAATGTTAATTACATCGAAGTAATGGTCCATTTTTATGGGACCATACTCTATGTGGCTATTCACCCCATAGTTGATCTTGGATCGGCTCCCTGCTGTTCCAAGCTGTAACGGTACTTGCTCTGTCAGCTCTTGCACCTTTATTCTCGTGATGTTCACAATCTTGGGCGATATTGTGTCCGTAGTGCATCCAGAGTCCAGCAGTGTTACTGCTGGTTGTCCATGGATCTTGACCAATGTTACGAAACATTGGTTCTCCTTTGGTCCTCTTATTGGCCGGGTCAACTTTTGACTCGACTTACAAAGCGTAATAGGATGCTTCGCTGCAGGCGGTCTCGTTACCTCTCCTCCTTTCATTGCTGAAAAGAGTTCATGTAACCCTAGCATGATGATATCCTCATCATCACTGTCTGTTTCCTCGGGGTCATCAGACTCCACTAATATTGGGAACTCTCCTCCCAAGCTTTCCTTCCAAACCATTTCGGATTTGGATTCGGAGTCGCTGACTTCCTGCAACAGCGGAAAGTCTTGGTCCTCGTCCTGAGGACCATAGTAATCATATTCCTCGACGATTGGCTCGTTGAAGCCCGGTGCGCTGAATGCTTCGGACTTGTTGGTCGAATCAAGTAAACCTATCAACTTGATTCACAGAGCATACATCTGCTCTGCTCTCTCTTCATGGTCCCAGTGACCATCATCAAATTCATTGAATCCGACCTTTTCTCCTTCCGAGCTGTATTGGGAGCCAACAACATCACTTTTGTGTTGGTACCATGGAGTCTGATCATTCTCATCATGATCTCCTGGTTCTTTGTCTTGGTCAATGACTCTGTCATCGGCCCTTCCATCATCATCCTTGTCTAGAATCTCTTGGGCTGCAAACATTTTCGTGCCGGGCTTACTTTTCCCGAAGTTCTTACACTTCGGGTCTTTGGCCATGTGTCCCTTCTCACCACATCCGTAACATGTCATATTAGGCATGTCAGGTGGATTATTATCATCTGATGGGCAATCTTGCTCTCTAGCATGACCATGCGTATGCTTCCTCTCGCTGTGGTGTGGAGCTGGAGGTTGATGTCGTGAGCTCGAACCAGTATTATGATTTGATGGTCTTGTTGGATGATCAGCTCGATCACCTGTGTTGTAATGACATTCATTCATTGTTTGTCGTGTACTAGGACGGAGCCTGGGTGTAGGTACCGTCGGAGGCTTGGTAGTTCTCCCTGGACGCACATTTGTTCCTGTGCATCTACGATCAGTCCATTGTTTGGACTGTCTGTCGTTCTCCTCTGCCTGTTTGGCATAGTGGAGAATAGTCTCAGTTAGCAAATGTTCAGCCGAACATCCTTTGCTAATCACAAAGTTGAACATTGCCAATGGCATGTTCATCATCAACTGAGATTTGAAGGTGTAGCGATCTGGCGCTCTCACCATTCGTGTGGCATATCGTACCATCTTGTAGTAGAAGGACATGATATCATCTCCTTCTCGGAATGTCATGCTCCAGAACTTGTCTGAAGTGTTGCGCGTTGCTGCACAGAATACAAAATGGCCGTATAATCCCGTTATGACCTCCTTAAAGGTCCAGTATTCCTGTTGACGGTGGAAACCATCAATATTGTCATTAAACCACGACAACGCATCTCCTTCCAAGTACATAGGGACATATACTATATGTTCCTCATCGTACTCTGCTCTGCAAATATTATTTATGCGGAGCCATCTCAGCAAGGTGCTAAGCCACCTTTCATACACCTCGGTGTCTCCTTCACCATCGTATGACAGTGGGGTGGGCACTCGTGGTCCTCCTTTCATATCAGTTGAGTGGTCATTTAACACGGCCACTTTTTCATCGATCATTCGGTGAAGTTTGGTATGTACAGAACGTAGATATTTACTACGTTTGGGTCGACTCTTATCCCTGTAAGAGTCTAGTTCTACTGTATGGGCCCGTTGGTATGGGTCCAAGAATAGTCGATCACCATTCCCGGATCTCATCTCGGTTACGAACCGCGTCTCTCTAGTGGTTCTATGAGCGTTCGATATGCTCGTTGGTGAGCGATCACCACGTTCATGGTGAGATCCTGTCCTCTCGGCTCCGCTTCTTGGAGCCGTTACTGGTGGGGAAATTCGGGTAGACAGCATTGCTGTCTCCCTAGACCCAGGTGTCACTAGAGCTGCAAACAGCTCTTCGATGTCCTCTTCTTTGTCGGAGGATGTTGTTTCTTCTTCGTCCTCCTCCCCAGATCCTGTATCTCAATAGGAAGGATCGCTATCTGATCCTCCTGGCGAGCCTCCTGGAGGATTTCCAGGTGGTCCTTGAGGTGGTCCATGACCACCCTCTGTTGCTCCACCACCTTGATGGGGCGGAATTGACCTTCTCTCTGAACAGTCTGGTTGACGATCATATAGTCGTCCACTCGCATCGATGGATATCCCTTGATCCGGGATATTTGTTGGATAGCCCTCCTTGATGGCACTATTCCGGTGGCGTTGATTCGCTACCCGTGAGGTCGGGGATGCTTTTCCCAACCCTGACGATGTTTGTGGTCTCGATTTCGTTCTTGATTCCATTGTATTATCAGCCCTGGTAGCAGGAGGTTTCCTACTACGCTCTAACGCTCTGTGTCGAGCGTTAGCCGCTGAGCTGGTTTCATCGGGCTGTCGAGGCATCGACAGGCTCTGATTCACCATCCTCATGGTTTGCGTCGTCGATGTCAACGACACTTTGGAAGGGGTCAATTCCTTCCTCAATTCAGGCATGGGTTTACATCTGTCCGGGCGGTCTGATCGTGGCAATCCTGCCCTTGATCTTTGTTCCCATCCTTCTAAGGTTTCCTTCAACCTTTCTAGCATCTCTCCTGATGCTATATTTGGTGGTAGGCCTACCTCACTGAGTAGGCCCATTACTGCCATTGCTTGAGAGTCTGAGGACTCTCCGATTGACATTTCACATTCTCCACTTGGCATTGACTCATCCAACGCCTTGCCCTTATCACGTTGTCTTTGACAACGTGTATCACTTGATAGCCCAGAATTGTCTGGGCTGTGTATTGTTGACAGTATACCAGGTACGGTTGCTGGAAGTTCCTCAGATTGCCGTTTGTGATCTGAATGACGGTGTCGCAAATGCGAACTCTTTCCGGTAGCGGAGGATCGTCCTCCATCACTCGGTGAGGATGGGAGCCTACCTTGGGCTTCCCTCAGTTCTACTATGAATGAACATTGAGGGGTGATGCTCCTTATAGAGGTACTGCTTAGTGCCTCTGTTTTGACCTCAATTCCCGCTGCTGTTGGCTGCAGTGTAATATTGATGAGATCATCAGCTACCTCTCGTATAGACGCCATTTCCGTCATTGGTGCCAAACGGTCCAAGTCTTCTTGTCCCGTCAATGTGCCAGCAACTTTGCTGGCACTCCTCAGTACTCTCGTTGTCGACATGGCAAGTGTTCGCCAGTTTGTCGACTCAGCACCTATAGGCCTCAGATTATCCGGGGCCACTGTAGCCGTCGTTGCCTTTAAAGGCTTCTTCTTTGTCTTGCTGCCAGATTTGGCAGCAGTTACCACATGTGTTGACATGTGGCTGTTGGTATCAAACTTTGTTGCCTAGTGGGTAGTGTAGTAGTCTGGGCTAGGTCCCAGGCTAAGAGTGTTGGACACTTAAAAAAGTGTAGTGCTGTTAAGCAGGGGGTGTTGAACTAAGACCTCATGTGGTACAAGTGCGACTGACTTCTATAGCGCGTGGATGAGGTACATGTAAAACTACTATACAAATAAACGTTACTGGTTATATACCAGTAACTTCCACAATCAACAAGGACATACTGCCCATATCGGGCATCACCCCTACAAGTTGCCAGACCTCAGCCACAGCAGCTGTGCAACAACTTGGCCAGACAGGCATTGCAGACACCATGGCCAGAAATGTGTTCTGCAAACATCAGCCGATGTGGCTGTGCAATTACTTAGATGCTACTGCAGTTTAAACAGTTGTAATATGTTCACTAATTCTTAGCCATAGAAGTTGCTAGACCTCAGCTGCAGTGGCTGTGCAATAACTCAGCTGGAAAGGGGTTGCAGACACCATGGCCGGAAATGTGTTCTGAAAACATTGGCCAATGTGGCTGTGCAATTACTTAGTTGCTACTGCAGTTTAACCAATCTGTTGTAATATGTCCACTAACTCTTAGCCATAGAAGTTGCCAGACCTTAGTCATAGTGGCTGTGCAACAACTCAGCCGGACAGGGGCTGCAAACACACCAGCCAGAAATGGGCTCCGAAAAAATCAGCCACCAGGTCCCCAGCCTAGTTGTCTGTATCAACTTGTCATATATTTTGAGTGTCCCTGGCTGAACTGTGCTCATCAAGTGGTATATTTGTTTGATGGTGCTTGGCCTAATCGTCTGCATTGACTTTCCCAATATGCTGAGTTAGCCTGGCTAAACCATGTCCATTAGATTGTATAATTGCTTAAAGATCCTTGGCCTAGTTGTCTGTATTGACTTGTCAAATATTTTGAGTGTGCCTGGCCAAACCGTGCTCATCAAGTGGTATATTTGTGTGATGGTGCTCAGCCTAGTCATCTGCATCAATTTCCCCCCTACTTTTAGTTTGCCTGGCTGAACAGTT
The DNA here is from genome assembly GCA_003316345.1 of Tricholoma terreum. NCBI lineage: Eukaryota > Fungi > Basidiomycota > Agaricomycetes > Agaricales > Tricholomataceae > Tricholoma > Tricholoma terreum. The sequence goes on from QFEU01003806.1 coordinate 10,192, forward strand.
TCTATTGAATTGTACACCAGAACCTATATGTCTGGTTGATCCATTGATGATGGGTTATATTTGTATATAGACCGATCATCTGGAGCCATACTTGATGGGTCAAAAGCCACATCCGATTATTGTCTACTATGGTTTAAAGTCACTACTATGTGTGCTGGATCTCTGTCCTTGTCAATACTACAGATCAAAACCTATAATGTTTAGTTAGTCGCAAAAAAAAAAAAAAAAAAACAAAAAAAAACAACTTTCTTATGGCCCAGGAGATGTGTCAACATCTCCTGGGCCCCCTTGCTTGCATTCCCATCAATTCACAGCCTCCAGCTCCATTAGCACCCCATATCTACCCTGTGAGCAGTTGCTCACAGCAGTGGTGGGGGGTGCTGGGTTGTCCTGGGAGTTGGCACCAGTGTTGTCCCCATTGTCCCCTGGTGTTGTTCCCATTGTCCCCTGGTGTTGTCCCCATTGTCCCTGTTGCTCCCATCCTCCTTGTTGTTCCTGTCATCTCTGTAGTCATTCCCATGTCGCTGGATGGTGCTGAGCCACACTGGCATCCTGGTGCTCACCAATGTTGTCATAGGCTGCTAGCACCCACAATCCATCCTGCAAGCAGTTGCTCACAGGCATGGGGGCAGGTCCTGGGTCATTCATTGTAGTTGGGGGGTGCTGGGGCTGTTCCTCATTATCATGGAGCCCTGATGCACATCCTGGTTGTCATTACCTATTTCTGGGGGTTTGGGGGGTTAGCATGATGTGGCACATTTATGGGGGTAGCTGGGAGCTGACCTGGCAGGTACTCTGCTCCACAGGCCTTCTGGCTCCCCTCTGCAGCCTCCAAGCCATAAACAAGAGCCTCACATCCCTTTTGATGGAGAGGAGGGGGGTAGCACAGTTGTGGTTGGGTATGGGTTGCATCGGGGCCATCGTTACAGCAGATTCAGATTCCAAAAAATAAAGAAATGTAATTAGTTAGCTAATAAGAACAAGAAACAAACAAAACAACATACAACATATACCTAGCCCAAACGACAACTGCGTCACTTGGGCCCATGCATCTGAAATAGGTCATTTGTGGCTAATTGGTGGCTCTTGGCAGTGTAAGAGTGGGTGAGGGAGTGATGGTGGTCAGTATTGACAGAGGTGGGAAGTGGATGGGGTTAGAGGGCAGAAGAAAGTGGTAGTGTCAAGAGTGGTGATGGTGATGGTGATGGGTGGTGAGTGATGAGAGTCATTGGTGGGAAATGCCCAACATACATATCATGTGATGAGTTGAGGGTGGGCCAAAACAACTTATATATAAATAAACAATTATAACAAAGATGAAAAACCCCCCTTTCTTGGGATGACAGAAAGTTTCTTAATATTCACAGTTCTGAAGTGTGAATTCTATCCCCTCATTTTGGCTGAAAAACATCCCTGGAGTTCACCCTTTTGAGTTATCTCATCACTTATTGTCTTTTGCACATGACTTTGCCAAACAAGAAAATACAACTCAATTTGATTCTGGCAGTAAAACTGCCATAACTCAGTCAGTTCTCCACGGATTGGCTTGGTATTTTTTATGTGTAAAAGTGAATGTATTGGTGAGGTGTTGGGCACATCAAAGTGGGCCAATTGTTTGATCTTAAAATTCGCATTTTTGGCCTATTTAGGGCATTTTTGCATGTTCAACAGCTCTAGCAGTGGCAGGAGAGTACAAACTGCCCTGAACATATTCATGCACCTTCTTTAACATGTCTCCATAATGCCCTTAAATGCCTGATACATATGTGCATCATCTCATAATTTAGCAGTCATTCTCCTTCAGCAGTCCCAATTAGGCAACTGTAGGACAGCTTGACATGGAATGGCTCTCAAGCTTCAGGCAATGGTTCAAACCTGGTGGAATTGTTCCAGCACCAAGACAACATGATATAGAAGGTGAAGTAATATTTTTTATGACATTTGGTGCTTTCCTGCTATAGTTAGAGCTGTTGAACATGCAAAAATGCCCTAAATAGGCCAAAAATGCGAATTTTAAGATCAAACAATTGGCCCACTTTGATGTGCCCAACACCTCACCAATACATTCACTTTTACACATAAAAAGTACCAAGCCAATCCGTGGAGAACTGACTGAGTTATGGCAGTTTTACTGCCAGAATCAAATTGAGTTGTATTTTCTTGTTTGGCAAAGTCACGTGCAAAAGACAATAATTCATCTCCTATATGACAGAAAATCATCCATGGAGCTGGTCTCTGCGGTATAGCCTTTATCCAAAATAAAGGCTATCATGTTTGCTGGCAGTCCAGCTACCAGTTGCATCCTGAATGTGAAAACATCTGGTGCCTGAATCATCCTGGTAGCATACCGCTCCAGTTTATGGTAGTCACTCATAACGCCCTCTTCAGTGTTATATTCGACATGCCAGAATTTATCTGTCGCATCATGTGTTGCGTTATCATGGATGAACCGATCATACAGACTGGTGATGACTTCCTTGAAAGTCCATAATAAACATTGACGGTACACACCGTCAACATTGTCTTTGAACCATTCACTTGCAGTGTTCTCTAGGAACATTATCATGAACTCGATGTGATCAGAGTCATTCTCTGGTCCACAGATCTTGTTCACCTTCAGCCAACGAAGGAGACTGCTGAGCCATTGCTCAAATACCTCCAAGTCCTGTAATCTGCCATACCTTGGCAGATTGGGCACCTGAGGTCCATTCTTGCCCATCATGGCAGGAATATCACACGAAACAAAAACTTTCCTATCAATCTATTTATGAAGTTTCCTATACATGGCCCTCAAATATTTTGAAGGCTATCGAGAACCGCTCTCTCCATATGGTTCTACACCACTGGAATGAGCTTGTTGATATGAGCTGCCCCTGTCCGAGGGTAGCTTTGATGTTCCAGACCTTCTGGAACATCGACTCACACCTTCTTCCTCGTCCAAATATGGGGTAGAATTGTCATCGTCCTCATCACTCGACATTTCGGACGTCAAGTTATCATCACTGCTGCCATCCCCTCCAAAATCGTCACCTCCTGGGCTGCCCTTCAATCCTGCATGACTCTGTGCAGATTTCCTGGGTTGTCTGGAAGGAATATTCTTGCAGTGGAGGTCATGAGCAAAATGCTCATATTTGTCCCAAGGACGTCCGTCCTTGTTGAATCTAATCCCCTGGTCAGGGAGATTGGTGCACTTTCCTTCACAGATTTCCCCATTTCTAAAGTGTTGTAATGCAACCCTATCAACTGCATTGTAGTGTACCTTCTTCTTAGAAGGTACTAGGGTTGGTAACTCTATGGATTCTCAGTGCGGGGTGCCGCATTGAGAGCTTGAATCTTTCTGTTGCCTGGAAGGTTCTTTTCTATTGAAATTCATATTTGTCTGTCCTTGTGATGGATAAATGATGGTGGGGGAAACAGTATCTGGAGTGGACGTGAGCCATTGTTGGCTCATGAATTTGTTCAACGACTCCTTCAGTTGTTGTTGCAATGATGCGGAGTCGAAGTTCACCACATCTCTGCAATAAATCTCACAGATGTCATTGATGATCTGCAAATAACTCTCCACTGTGTTTTCCCCATCATCCACTTCTTCTCGAGGCTGTACCCTGAGCGCTCTTTTCTCCTCTCATCATCATGCCCTGGCACCTTCGGACATCGGCATTGATGGTGCCAAATTTTGCTGAATCTCCAGCCACTGGGCAGGATTCAGTCAGGGGGTACCAAATTCTCAACTGAGCCCAGTTGGGATCCTGAGAGGAAGTTCTGGAGCCATTGACTTCAGAGGGGATAATAACCTTTGTCCCAGAGGGTTCTCTGGGCTGCGACAACCACATATGTAACTACCTATTGGTGATCGTGATCCATTGGATCCTTTGTCGCTCGGTGGAAGCATGTCAGCCGGAAAAACCAAGTGCCTTTGAGGCAATTGGTCTCAAAGTGTCTGTATGCACTTTGAGCGGTTGAATACTTCTTCTAGGCAAATTACTCATTCGCAAAGTGCTGGTTTGCACTTTGAGAGGGGCTGGAAGTGGTTGGTTTTCAGTGATGTTCTGTCAGGCTTTTTGCCTACCCATGGCAAATGTTGTTGACTTTCGTGATCAACGATGGCAGGAATGGTTTTCTAGAGAGAGAAAAAAAAAATCTTCATGGATTTTTCTAGTCCATGCAGCGGTTGGGTCTTGGTGGATTGCAATGAGAAGCTCCCACATGGAAGAAGTTTTTGTTGATGTTGTTGTGACATTCACTGATGGGGTGAAGTCAAGCTTAAACTCTATATGAGTTTGGGTGTTTCAAAAAGTGTAGTGAGTTGGGGGGATTCCCTTTTACTTAGGGGTCACTCAAAACTAAACATGAATAACGTATATTGTGTAAGGTTGTTTGATGGTAGTAAAAGTAATGTAGTATTTATACGGACTTGCGCTTATATTGGCACGAGTCAAAGTCAATAGCATTTAGATTAAATATATATATACATGGGGCATTGCCCCGGATCACCACAGAGGAGGATGGGCAGATGGCACAAGGGAGGAGTGTGTACTACTGAGGTGTCGCTAGTAGTTTGTATTGTTAATGTTACTATGTTGTTGATAGCAAATACATCTTGTTAACAACTTCCTATCTGGTCATTCAAATAATGGAGGAAATTTCAATAAATGGTTTGCAAATTGCATGTTATTTAAGAGCTCCTAAATTACTACTTAATTTCTACTAATGGTCATTTGTCATTGCTAAAAATAAATGAACCAGTCTAAAAGTTCCTTTTTCTGGGAATCTTACTTATGGCCATAAACAGCACATATTTGACTTATTATCTGTAATAAGAGGTAATAAGCATTATTGTCTTTTTCACATGACTTTGCCAAACAAGAAAATACAACTCAATTTGATTCTGGCAGTAAAACTGCCATAACTCAGTCAGTTCTCCACGGATTGGCTTGGTATTTTTTATGTGTAAAAGCGAATGTATTGGTGAGGTGTTGGGCACATCAAAATAGGCCAATTGTTTGATCTTAAAATTTGCATTTTTGGCCTATCTAGGGCATTTTTGCATGTTCAACAGCTCTAGCAGGGGCAGGAGAGTACAAACTGACCTGAAAA
>QFEU01003807.1:0-12209 GCA_003316345.1 Tricholoma terreum
AGCTGTCATCGAACTTTGAAGGGAGTGCCAGTCAATGTCCGTGACGTGATGTTGACATTCAACATTCATCATGTGACGTGTTGAGGGTGGGCTGCAATCACTTAATACTTGCAAAATGCATACAGGACAACAAGATGAAATTCAGCCTCTTGTGGTATGAAACATTATACCCTAGAGAAACCATTAGGGTATAAAATATAAACAGTCAATTCAATCCTTAATGAAAGAAATTTATCTTAACTGTAATGGTATGAAATTTCTATTCTATCTTAGGCTGAAAAACATATCCACACTAAGGGATGTAAAATGGGATTAAAATGCTGGCCTGAATTCAGCCATTCATTGGGTGAAATTCCATCATTTTAATATGCTGAAAAATGCACACTTTAGGGGTTGAGATTTTATCCATTAAATCTGAGGATTAAATTACCACCATGAATTCAGTCATTCTTTGCATGAAAATCCTGCCCCTTGAAGTGCTGAAAAACTATCAGTTTATGATGTTGACAATTCATCCATTAGAAGGATAAAAAATCAGGGTGTGAAAACCAGCCCAAATTCATATCCTCTTATTTCAGCCATTTAAATATGGAAATTACATATTCAGCACTTAAGTGGATGAAATTTAGGTGCCATGGGTTTCATAGTGAATCTACTGCATCTGCAATATCTACCATATTTACAGGTTTGCTACCAAGTTACTACCAAACAACTACCAGATAACTATGATGTCTATGGTGTCTACAGTGTCTACAGTGTCTACAAGGATTTCCAGAGTTTGCTGATGCAGGACAGTGTTTACATTTCAAGTTCTTGATGCATATTGCCTTGATAACCTTGTCTGCAACACAGCTGCTTATCAATTCTACAAGTGCCTTCACAGGCTAACCTCTCCTGCTTTCCTGCATACAGTGCCTGTATGTTATCCATTACTTCTGGTTTCAGCTTCCTTACATTATTTCAACAGGATAGGTACTGTGAACTTATGAGGGTTGGTTGGCAGTGGCAAAACCTGAAATCCCAAAAATGGCATGGGTTCAGGCATATGAACCAAGAGCCCTGGGTGGGTGAGCTCACATTGTTCTGTGCAGCCTGTCCACAACCTGGCATCAATCTGCCTGAGAACTGGAAGGATGACCCCAATCAGTAAGGGAGCTGCAGCTGGCATTTTTCTATCAACTAATGACTAATCACCTGTGGTTGTCATGCAGAATTGTCTTTACAAGAGCACTGGTTATGGATGGAAATTTCAAAGTTGGTCATGTGAAGCAGAAAAATCCTGATGATGATGTTTGGCTGGCAGATGGACATGGCATGGTGGCTGAGGATGGGCCGTATAGACAGCATATTAAAGATGCACTTGAAATAAGAGAAGTGAATATTTCAAACATTGAATAGTTCCATAACTCATGACTTTTCAAGAAACCAACATGTAGTGTATATTGAGCAGTAGCTGATAAAAGCATGGACCAATGGCGGATGTGATTTTACTGGGTTAGGAGGTGCAGTATGCACAAGGCATGGAGTGTTTGCACCTGCCAGCCTCTGTAACTTCCAAAAGGGAGAAAGGTGCAGTTCATGAAATACGAGGTCTTTACACTCCCCCACCTATTCCTGTTGGATTCCAATTGGAATCCGGAATCCAATCAGAATTTCTGGAATTCTGGGACATTCCATTTACATATATTCTTTCCTATATTACCTAATTCCAATCAGACTGAGGTTCAGATTTATCCCCAGAATATCTGGAATACCGACAGACTCCTCCCAACTGGACCAACTGGAATCCTTAGCCAGCTGTCACATGTACTATGACACATGACTGCCAGCTCACCACCACCACTGTCATTGTCAATGCTGCCTCCCTCTTCTCTTCTACCACCACCACTGCATGCACACCTGCCACCATGGTTCCCATGCCACTCCACCATCACCATCACCATCAAACGAGCCAACTGGATGGAACACAGGCCCAAATGATGGCAATTGTCATTTGGGCCATAGATAAGTTTGTATTTTGGTTTATCAACTAATTAATTGTATTTTATTGATTTTTAGGTAGTACTTTACTGATGATGACAGGCAACCACAAAAAATGCACAAGGCCACCCAAACCCCCTCCTCCCCATTCAAATGGGATATGAGGCCATCAACACAGGCTAGGAAAGTGCAGAGGGACACCAGGAGACCCCAGAAGGGGGATACCCACCTGGTAAGCACCTAGCACCCCCCATATATGTGCCATGTCATGCTGATGCACACAAAGCCCCCTGAGCGGAAAATGCCGACCACCACCCATGCCCACTGCTGCAAGCACCTGCTTGCAGGTTGGGCAGGGTGAGTGAATACCAGCAGTCACTCATGATGACAAGGAACAGGCACCAAAGTACCCAGCACCCCCCATACGTGCACCATGTCACGCTGACACATGCAAACCCCTCTGAATGGAAAATGCCCACCACCCCTGCCTCCAGCCCCCTGAGAAACTGCTCATGGGGTGGATGACAGGTGGAACAATGCTGGTGACAATGAAATCCGCCATGGGCACCCATCCCCATGCCTATTAGCAACTGCTCGTAGGGTGGATTGTGGGGGCTACAGGTGATGGGACAGTGAGAATGAGGGCCCAGGAGACATCTATGATGTCTTGTGGCCCATGGGCCATGAGTTATTTTATTATTATTTCTTTTTACTGTAACTAACAAAGCATGCACCACCTGCCCCCACCCTCACGAGCCACTGCTCGTGGGGTGGATCATGGGTGGAACGACGCTGCACAAAGCCCCTGCACCAAAGAATGCACCATCTGCCCCCAGCCTCATGAGCCACTGCTCATGGGGGTGGAACATGGGTGGAACAACAATGCACACAGCCCCTGCATTGAACAATGCACCACCTGCCCCCAGCCTCATGAGCCACTGCTCATGGGGTGGAATGCAGGTGGAACAAATGGTGCCCCCCACACCATACAGCACACGACCCACCCAAGCCTCACGAGCCACTGCTCGTGGGGTGGATCATGGGTGGAACAATGGTGCACACAGCCCCCCACACCATACAACATGCCACCCACCCCAGTCTCATGAGCCACTGCTCATGGGGTGGATCATGGGTGGAATGATGATACACGCAGCCAATGCACCATGCACCCCCAGCCTCATGAGCCACTGCTTGTGGGGTGGAGCGCAGGTGAGGTGATTCGAGGTCACCACAGCCCACTGCTACAGCATCCACGGCCACTGCCTTGGGCCATTGCTCATGGGGTGGAAGGGGTGCTATGCGAGAGGTGGTGCATGGCAGGGGGTGTTTTCCACTGGAATCCAGTGGAATAACTGGATTTCAGGGATTCCAGTTGGACTAACTGGATTCTGGGGAGTCTGATCAGAATAGGTGGATGTGTGTAAATTACAGTGAAATACAGCCACTGGCCATGGATTAATGTACTTATTTTCAACATAGACAAATGAACATAGATTATGTTCTTTGTCAGGCACCTAAATCAACACAAATAGGTGAGATGATGAGGGTATTGATGTACTATGATGTGAACCGCCAATACATCAAGAATCTCTATCAATGAATGGATTGGAATCCAAACCTTACAATCGATCCAAGCATTGAGCTCACAGCTGGCATTGGCCTACTTCATGTGACCAAACATAAGGCTGAATGTGGCCCTCGTTTTTCACCCACATTTATTAATGGGGCCAGCCTTGTTGCAGGGGAGATAATTGAATCACTGTGGTCTGGCCTCAATGGTTGTGCGCATTCCACCTGAACCGCCACAGCGGCGAATAGAGCAGAAACATTGGACAATCATATGAATAATAATAATTGGATGAAAATTGTCAATATTGGTAAGTCTATCTATGCACATGTTAATTTATCGCTTGTGAAGACATGAACAGTAGAAACAACTTGTCAGCAATACAGGAAAGCCATAGCTATGTTGCCAGATTACCAGGCCGATCTCGAGATGCTGTCTGAGGTGGCTGGTGTTGCTAATGTAAAGAAATGGTCACAGCAAGCTTCTCATGCCCAGAGGAAGAGGGCGGGCAATATTCATGAAATGGATATTTTCATGGCAAAGATCAAACATGTATATGATTGGTTCTTCATGCCTGATTGCTGGCTAACTGACATGGTAGTACCAACTCAGGCCCATTCCCAATTATCCTAACTACAGGAAGAACAAGAAAGTAATCAACTGGTGGGCATTTCGTCATGGTTGGAAGGTGGCCTGCAGATTAAAGAAATACAGTAAGTCAATTGCACAGATCTACTACACATCTCACTCACAGTCAATTACAGAATAAGACTAAGAGAGTTTGTTTGACAACTAGGTGGAATGTGAAGCCCTACAAACAAGCTTGATATTGCAAAATGAAGGGAACAACTGCAGGCTTGGATTGATACCTTCAATTGTGCTGGATTAATACACCTCCATCATGCTGAAGATATTGAAGATATTCCAGATAACATTGAGGTTCTAAATGATGATGAAGCTTCTGATGATTGGAGTAGGGTGTGTGGGCACCTACCCCAGGAGTCACGTGATCACCTAGTCAGTAGAGAGTCACGCATGTACATAGTCAGGATCACTACTACAACACGGTCCCAGCCATAGCTATAGGCTGGAGACTTCCTACGTCTCCATCTTGGTGATGAGAGTGTGATTCGACGCACTCACTCTGCTTTGTTCTATTCTTGGCACTATGGCTTCTTTTTCCTTTTGTGTGCACATCATCACACATGAAGTTCACGTCTTGCTCTGCTTTATAGTTACAGCTCTCGAGTCCTCAGTTTTAACACAGTTATAGCACCAGAACCTCAGTCTTGCAGAACCCCAGTACACCAGTAACACAGAACCCAGATGGTCTACAGCTCTGCAAACGGCGTTATACGACATTGTGCAGACATGTTCATCTGAACGCGTCGTACACTCGATGGAACGAGTTTGCCAGCTCCAGGACCCACAATGGAGCTCTGAACAGCCACCTGCACCCCCCAGTTCCCCCCTGCCTGACCCCCTTGCCCCCATTATGCACCACGACCCCACCTCGACGTCTCACGCGCCCACCAGCTCTGCCATGTCATCGTCGACGCGAACGTCGATGCCAGCTGAACGTCCTACTCTGCCCCACTCTGAACCACGAACCGCAGCTCTAAAACGACGAAACACACTATCAGACCCTTCAGAATGCCTCTGTTCGCTGCCCATCTGTCCTGTCTCTCCCCAGCTCAGCCGTCGGAACGTTGTTTTGCCAATCCCTGCACGTTCTGCAGCTCCCAGCGTACCTGAACCTGCTGCAGCTGCCGTTTTATGACCCCCATCTCCAGTTCCAACCCCTCCGAGCTCTGTAGCCCCACATTTAACCTCAATACCTGCACATTTTGACTGGGCTGAGGATGCTGCATCAATGCCGATCGCATCTAGCACCCAGCTGCGAGATCTCTCAGCTCTGAGGACAGGCCATACACAGCCATTTGGAACTCTGCGAAGATGAACGAGGCAACGACGGGTTCCCTTACAATTTTTTTTTGTCTCGAAATTTTTTTCATCCAGTCCTGCCATCTCATGTTGTGTCTCCACCATTCATCACTCGATGTCACCCCGCCGGTATTGGACCAGGGATACCCGTTGTCATTGTGCCCTTTGGAGTAGCATCTGCACCTGCTTCTCCTGTTCTGAAGCTTGATTGGGATCAAGACCCCCGCCTTGCTGACCTGAGTAAGGCACTTCGCACTTTGGGATGGACACCACCATGTTGAGTCATTTCTTGTCATATTTTTTTATCAACCATAGAATTTTCTTAGCTTCATTGTTACATTATTTTTTTATACTTATTGTTTGTTTTTTTTTTTTTTCATGGCGACGAGGATGTCACCTTTTTTGGAGGTGGGCAGATGGAGTAGGGTGTGTGGGCACCTACCCCAGGAGTCACGTGATCACCTAGTCAGTAGAGAGTCACGCATGTACATAGTCCGGATCACTACTACGACACGGTCCCAGCCATAGCTATAGGCTGGAGACTTCCTACGTCTCCATGATGAAGATGACCCATTCTTCCATCTGCTGAGGAGCTTTTCACAGGAGAACCAGAGTTGTACCCACTATTCATGCCATCCACACTTGGATCTGAGTGATGTGCTCAGCTAAAGCTACAGAAGGTTGCCAACAAGGAGATTGCACTAAGGAAGGGCCAGGCCAATGATGCATTACATGGGCTTCACAGTGGCATTGGAGAAAAATCATTCAGATACCAGCAACAGCTCCGTCATGCCAAGGGCAAGATCCAGAGTATCCGAGCACATTCAGCAGTACACACCATTGGCCAGGAGCTAAACCATCATTGCCAGGTATGTGGCTTTGCACATTGGGCATTAATCACTTTGGAGGCAGAGTCCGCAGAGAGTAGTGAATATTACAAGCCAGTTTTACTTCAGGACCTCCAAACAAGCACCATTATTTTCAATCTCAATGTGCTGGGACAGAGGAATCAGCGGCTTGCATGGTTCTGGTCTACACCTCTACTGGAAGAGGAAGCCGACAACAATGTACTAATGGAATGTAAGTGGTTCCCCCAGCAGCAGCCATAAATCTTATGAATATTGATTAGTCAGCCAGGTGCATTGGTTGACTTTGCAGCAAAGATTGCAGCGTTGGACAGAAGAGGTCTCAATAACCGTACATGAAATGCAGTGGACAATGTGTTTCTTTTTGGCCAAGGCAACTCAGTGGAAGTTGTTGCATGACAAATTACGGGCCCAAGACTTTCAGCTGAATAGTGGGCATATCTGTTATGCTGCCCAGCAGAGGAGGATGTGGTGTGAGTTTATGATGAATGCTCAGGTGAGGTACTAGACATTCAATCCTGATTTGCCCTACATATGTGTACCAGGTTAATCTAGCCATAGAGATTGTCACATGGATTTACTTTATTGCATTGCATACCATCATCTCCTATATGGACAAAACTGGGGGGTCAAGACAAGTATACTTAGATTATCACTTTTCGAGCTTAAATGCCGCCTTCCAAGCATTCCTAAATGACGATAATCAGGGAACCCGCAGTAGATGGTGGCATCAAAACTTTCAGGTAGAACTGGTATGTACCTGGTCATCTTTCCAGACACAATTTCAAAACTGCTTCCAGCATGAGATTGTTCAAGAACTTGGGACAATGCGACTCCTAGGAATGAGTAGTCATATTCCCTACTTTGTCAAGCAACTGGCATCTTGGATCAACATCAATCAACCTCCAGGTGGACTCGATCTAAGCAGTCTTGATAATTGCGGATACCTTCCGGAATCTTGGTCATCATATAGCTATTGTATTGTTGACCAGTATAGAAATGCCTGGTGGGCAGATCAAGGCAATGGCCAAGCACGTGCAATGCAACGATGGAATGCTGATTTGCGAGTGGCCATGGCAGAGTTTCAGGCACAGGTAATGACATTCCTTTACAAATACCCACCCACTAACCCTTTGATGTAGATCCACCCTTCCACGGCTGGCTGGGCTGAGACTGTGGAGCCTGAACTGGCTGACCTAGCTGCCATCGTGAATCTTGCATCCGGCGATGTTTCATCAATGTTAGACACAGTGTGTAATGTGACATCCAGATTGCTTGAATCAATAGAAGCGAGCCAGGCCACCATTGGGGCATATCATAAAATTATTTTGGAGGAGTCGGACGGCATTCGAATCATGGGAGAGCCCAGCCCTGCAACAATTGGTCGACAGAACAAGACCAAGGGACGTACAATGGTATGGCCAGATCCTCCCCCTCATCACATTCCAGCCACGATTACCCACAGCCCAAGCATTATATTGGTACATTCCATGAGTAGTGAGGCTGAGCAACATGGTAAGCGTTGGCCAGGCTTGGTCGCAGATGGATTGAATTTGGATGGAGTTGGTGCTGGCCGTAATAGACAGGACACTGATGCACCAGGCAGCAATAGTAGCATTGGAGAGTGGACATCTGAAGGAATTGATGATGCTGAAGGACATGGTAGCTCAGATGACTCAGTGTCATCTGGAGGGTTAACTAACACTAGTGACGATTCAGACTGATAGAATAGTGTACGGATGACAGAGCAATCCATATATTAGAGGTCCATTACATTCATCCAGGATCCGGCCGGTATACTAAGTCTATTGTAAACACTGTCTCTCATGTAGTATGCCAGGCATGTGCGATCACCTTCACAATCTGACACAGCATGGGGCACAACCTTCCCACAGATTGCTACAGTTGCTCCTGATTCATAAGCCAGCCAGATGCCCAACAATCTAAGTTCCATGCAACACCCATTGTAGGCACCATGCATGAGGAGAAGGTCCATCCATGGGTGGTGGCCATGCATGTCACGATGGACAGGTGTTTGGCAATTCATCACCATAGACAACACTGTAAATGGGGATGCCCAGACCTGTAATGCACCCTCTGGGTATTGTTCATGTTCAACATCATCTCCAGCTGGTACAACATTTCCAACATTGCTGCACAGCCAATTGCGTACTGTTGAGGATGCAGTAGGCCTAGAATTCCTCCAGATAGTGCCCCAAGCCAAGTGGTCTGGTTAAGCCAGCTGAACACCTGCCCAGTGCTTGACAATTTTAGTTCAGCCGATGGTGCAATCTTGTCAACTTGTTGCTTAATAGTAAGGCAGGAAATATTAGCTGGAGATAGGCTACCAGGCAAAGGAAACTCACTTTGTGAGCCTGTTCGAACCATCCAGGTGAAATGTTGATTGTGCCTATCCGCTTATGAAGATCACTGGCCAATTTATAGTATTGCAGGCCATATTGCCAACTTGTTGATTGCAGGTTGACCTTGATATGCTTGCCTAGGATGTCATATGTGGGCCACAGTGACACCTGTATGGTTTGTTAGTGTATTCATGGTTATTACCATTACCTGCATTACCTGCAGCCATCTGCTCATGAGCCCTGGAAGGTACCAAACAAGTACATTACCATGAAGATTGGTGATCATGGATGGAAACTGGAGCATGGGGAACAGCCTTGATACAATGGTTGAAACATGCCTTCCAGTTGGCTTTCTTGGGCTAGATTCTGCCCAGTTTGCCATGGCTTGAGTCGACTGCAGTAGTGGTCAACATCCCATTCGGTGGATACTAGTTACTGTTAGCTGATGTCGGCTGGAGGACACAACACTTACATCAATAATTGGTAGCCTTGACAATAACGGCTACAATGTGATTGCAGTCAGCAATCATTTCCGAAGTCCAGGTGGGTGGTGGTTGTGCCACCTGAAAACCCAAATATTGCCGGTATTTCGCCAATATATATGCATGGACTTCATCTGTAATGCCTAGGAGTGCTACATGGTCAGAGGATTTAGTCATTGGTGTGTGGGTCTTGCAAATGATTGGGGTTATTTATAGTCATTCATGTAATTGTTGGTTCCTTGTCATCATTTAATCAGGCAAAGGATAAGTTTGAAGACCTGACCCAGAACCATCTTTTGTTAACAGATGGGATTGTCATTTGCTGCTGAGCTGGCCAATGTCAATTTTTCATGAAACATTGTGAACAAGGCCACAGCTATTAGGAATTCAGTATCAGCCAGTGACAGATTGAAAATATTGGTGGGCGATTGGGGATGTACCTATATTGCCAGCCGGCCGCTGAGGGATACTCCGCATATCAGCCAGTGACATTTGCTAACCATCATTGACAAGGGAGGATGGATGAACCTATGTCTGGCTTCAATATCTTCCGGTCACTAACTTGAATGGGATATTTTTTATATATCCAACGGACATGCACAAACTCAATGAAAGTATGATATATCAAAACAAATGTCCACCACATGCCCGCACAAACTGCCACTGGTGATTCCATACCCCTACTCAATGTTGCATTCAATCTGCCATTTTGTGCATATTATTTCCCATCATGGCTGGGATGGCTGAATTATGAATGTGGATGGGGATCGGGGTTGGCCGAAGAGTTTGCCATGGTACCTGCCTTGATGGTCACACCACTGGATGCAGGGGGATACTGCTGATGATCCCGGCCGTTGACTGGGGGTTGCGAGCTCAGAGGACCAAACATGTTGTGGGATGGTCCACTGGTCGTGAACACCCAGTTGTTGACAATGTCAGAGGGGGTGGCAGATGATCCTGTAAAGCTACTATTTCTATAAAAGGGGATTATGATTGGAAGGGAGCCAAATGAAGTACTTACGAAAAGCGGTCAATTGTATTGATGCAGGTGACGAGATCCCCCACCCTGCCTGAGGTGCGGTATATTTCCTTTGTCAACTTATTTAACTCCTTCCAGCTGGCAACGTCTTTGGTCCGGCTTAAAATTGTCTCCTGTAGACAGCTGTTTTCCTGGCCAAGGCGGTGGACTTCAGCTTCCAATACTCCAATGCATGCAAAAATCTCGCTGACAGGGATGTCTTGCGTTGTGGGGGTTTTGCTGGCGATCGCATGATGTGCCATTCCATACAAAGCAGGGATATCTATACATGATCAGTATACTATACATACAACGAATTGAATATGTACAACGTGGTTCTTCCTGTGTGGGTGGTAAGCAGATGAGTGGGTCAGCAGTTGCAGGCAAGGGGGCAGGTGCCACTATGGCAGCAGGTGTTGCAGGTCCAATGGATGCAGGGGCTGCTGCATTCTGGGGATGCGCCATTGGTGCCTTCGTTGTCACGGCTCAAGATGCTGAACATGAATGTTTCTTTGTCACAGTGATGGTGTCAGGCTTGGATGATGTGGGATCTTCTGACCAGCTAGCAACAAGTCAGCAGGAAGTGGAATGGTGGCTGATGTGACGGGTGCATTGGGGGGGTTGGGGGGCAGCCGAATGATGCACAGTTATTTTCAATTTACTTGAAGATGCAGCCTCTTTGGATCTCATAGATTGTGCTGTGGCCCTCCTGCCAGATGGTCATTGGGCTTCTTCCATCTTCATGTCGTCCTTTTTCTTTGTGGTGGGGCCCACATTTGGACAGCAACTCTTCTTCACATACCTGCAGTTCAGGCAGGCCGTAGATCCAGTGACCATCCAGCAAATGATGTGGTCCTGCTCGCAGTTGGTGCATTGTGTCGAGCTAAGGGTTGGAACCTTATTGCTGAGATCTGTGTTTTTTGTCTGCGACCTCCATGATAATTTGAGTTGGGTGTCTGACAGGCCATTTGTTGGGAATGTGGGGAGGGTGGAAGAGGTGGTGAGTGTCTTGGGCCCAGCACATAGGTGGGTGGGTTTGTCATCAGTCTTGTCCATGATCATTGGCCAGCTCTTTGGGGCCTTTGATTTAGGCTTCTTGCTCCATTCAGTTCTAATCTTGATGACTGGATGACAGACTGATGCGACAGGCGTGCTCACGAGTGGCAGAGGTGTCAATGTAAGATTCATCGAGATGACCATCAACATCCATCCCATCATCAGGAATGTCAGCGATCATAGCCCTCTGCTTCCTCTTCTGCATCATGGTTCCCTGCAGTGAATCCCTCTCGCTCTGCTCGCCGGCTCCTTCATCAACCAACTCATCCTTCTCAACATTGTCCCAATCCTCATCCTCACCCTCTTCATCACTCTCCTCAGTCCCATTGCTTTTGACTGCATCCTCCTTTCTTTGTTTCTTTCCATGGGCATCTTGTTCCATTTCTTGCCTTGCTGATGTGGCCTTACGCTTTCCGCTAGCAATTATTGCAATTTGAGGAATATCTGGGACCGGCCAGAGCTTCAGATATGCGTAGCTGGGGATCGGGGGAATTGGATGATCATCATCCATGGCCATTATGACTTGCTGAAAGTATGATGGAATTAGGAGTGCTTGAGGAGGCAGAGTGATTTGACAGATGATGTGATATAGTTGCCAGATAAGGGGCGGAAGGGGGGGGGGGGGCTTGATGTTTCCAGGTGGTATAGATTGTTCTCTAGTGAAGTGTAAGACATCGTTCAAAACACTATGACTGACTTACCAGTTCAGTGACCAATGCATTGCTATCCTGAATTAAGTCCACTAGCTCCAGCCTCTCTGCCATGGCCACCCACTTCCGAAAATGTAGGTCAAAGTAAATAACATCATCTGGGTGCATGTTGAGTCAAGGGTGTTGATAGAGCAGAGGAACATTGATTCTGGGACAATGCTGTCACTGTGAAAATTGCACCAGTATCATGTGACTTAACCAAATTGACCTCGAGATTGGCTTT
>QFEU01003812.1:0-16257 GCA_003316345.1 Tricholoma terreum
TGCCCCCAGTTCCTACCGACTCAGACGAGTCAAGCGAAGACGATTTCGCTGAAGAGGTCAATCGGACCTTCGTGGAACGTGCCACCACGTTAGCGAATGCCACACCTGGGGCTGCCCAGGTGTCTGTCGAGAGAGAACCGGTGGGAGCGCAGTCGGCGCCTGAGGAAAAACCGGCATCATCTGTGGTGACGCCTACGGATGCACCTATGGAGGAGTGAGAGCGGTCGCGCACTCCTCTACCCGTGCTCAAGCAGGCGCCAACGTTGAGTGATGCCGTATATAATCGATCAAACAGACATGTCGATACTTGTCTGTTCTGTGTTCGGTCACCAACCATATCGCAACCAGTGAGCCTTTGTGCTTGCACCCCTAGTGGTGCCCTGACCCGCGTATGGACCTGTCGACACAGGTCCATCGACAGACATGTCGAACATGTCCACCCCACGCAGCAATCTGGTGGCTGTGTGCTCGGGTCAGGTATTAAATATTTGGACCCATCTAAGCTTCGTGCTTATGGTTGCATGTGCTTATCACCATCCATTCCTTTGGCAGTGTTCCCACTGCCTCACTTTCTTTAAATTTCGTATATTTCTTTTGTTGTCGCTTGGTGTAATACCAAGCTTAAGGGGGAGAGTGTAGGGGTGCTGCCCAATATGGGCAGTATGTACTTGTTGTTTACAGAAGCTGCTGGTATATAACCGGCAGTGTTTATTTGTAGCTACAGTTTTACATGTACCTCATCCACACGCTATAGAAGTCGGTCGCACTTGTACCGCGTGAGGTCTTAGTTCAACACCCCCTGCTTAACAGCACTACACATGCGTACTCGTCACTGTCCCTATTCAAGCCAGGCTCAGGGAAATGATCAAACCAAATGAGATACGCCTGTTGAAAAAACTCCTCGACTGCATTGTGTCGTATCACTTGTTGGTAACTTGGTACAAGACTGTGGAGCAATTTGGCCTGCATTCTGGAATACATTTTTCTAGAGGGTTTGGAGCATTGGTGAACTGCAAGCGGAATCAAGAGATGAGGAAATCATTACCTGTCATCACACAACTTGTGGAGAGGTCTGGCATACAAATTAAACATGACTGCTGGGTGGCAGGTTTTATCCTGATTCAAAGTTATCAAGAAGTTATGCATTGCTGTAGATTTCCTCATGGAGGTGCTTGAAAAGTCATGCATCACTTTCCTGACCTTCAAGTATAATTAGTTAGCCAATCAGCAGACGAATAGAAACCTGCTGAAGTATCAGTTTCCACTAGAAATATCATAATTGTAGTGCACATGGCACATCTGAGCGGAAACCAAGCATCAGAAAAATGTCGTGTGATTCCAAAATCTTTGCTTTTAGACTTTGCTTTATTGCTTACAATGGGACACTGATTGAATGTTGCCACATTACAGTGAATTGTACTTGGTCATGTACGTACTCATTCACTGGCACTTGATCATTTGACATTCACTCGGCGCCCTTGCAGTTATACTTTCATCCAGCAACTTCAAGTTCAAGTTGCGGTTCAAGTCGTGCATACGACTAGTAGTCAGTGTATTATAGTGAATTGTACTTGGTCATGTACGTACTCATTTACTGGCATTTGATCATTTGACGCTTGCAGTTATGCTTTTATCCAGCAACTTCAAGTTGCGGTTCAAGTTGTGCATACAACTAGTAGTCATTGTATTCTTTTGTGTCTTGCAGTCACTCCTGCAGCCCCATCTAAGGTGTAGATTCTTTTTATTCCTGTACCGCAGGACTTGGCAGCTCAACTCTTTAAAAGGGGACATGGTATAAATCTCAAAGACCACAGTAATTCAATCACCTGCATCATTCAAGTCGTTCAAGTCGTGCATATGACTAGTAGTCAGTGTATTCTTTTGTGTCTTGCAGCCACTCCTGCAGCCCCATCTAAGGTGTAGATTCTTTTTATTCCTGTACCGCAGGACTTGGCAGCTCAACTCTTTAAAAGGGGACATGGTATAAATCTCAAAGACCACAGTAATTCAATCACCTGCGTCATTCAAGTCGTTCAAGTCGTGCATATGACTAGTAGTCAGTGTATTCTTTTGTGTCTTGCAGTCACTCCTGCAGTCCCATTTAAGGTGTAGATTTTTTTATTCCTGTACCACAGGACTTGGCGGCTCAACTCTTTAAAAGGGGACACAATATAAATCTCAAAGACCACCTGTGTCAATAACCTTCGACCTTCACCCATTAGCGCACCGACTCTCAATCCTCTGAACTATCCATTTGTCTATTTCCTCAATTACATCCTCTGAACTATCTGTTTGTCTATTTCCTCAATTACATGACTCATGCACCGCTTCAAATTTCATGTCCGAGTCAGAGCAATTGTGACCAACATGGCATAATTTATATGAGGTACTGCCCAGTACAAAGGTTGGACTAACAATAATAGACTATATACATTTTTGGAGGGTGTCGGCTAACTGTGGATGGAAGGGTAACATTACACAGTGACATTATACAAGTAGTGCAAGAAAACTACACAAGCTGCAATAGATGTGAGAACTGCCATTAGTCAACAATATGAACAGCATGGGTTGCAAGTGCGTGGCCAAAGGCAGCCTCTGCCGCTGTATGGCTAGGGTAGTGAGACGAGCACGACCCCAAGATTGACGTGACAAGCAGAGATACCATTGTCCTAGAAGCCAGGGGAGAGATCAATGTTGTAACGACGGACAAGAATATCATGCACCAGTGATTAAACACGCCCACACACTTCCCAATGGTTACAGAATACCAGCAGACTCCATTATCCTCCACCAGAGCTACATTAGCTTCATTCTCACAGTTCCCCTCTGCCTCATTCCACTTGACGCACATGTCATTACAGTGACAGATGGAGCATTTGCATCGGTATGTATCTGAATCAGGGAAGTTCAGAAGACTTATGATCTGTCAAACGTAAATGCTTACTATTGGGAGCATGACTGAATGTGACACGACGAGAGCAGACAGAGCAGATATACCCCTGGCAACCTGAATTGGCTAGTTTGAGAAAATACAGGATGCGTCAAGTGCAAATCTGCACATACCGGACATATGCGTGATGTCAGCTTTGACAACGGACTCAACAGGAGGGCTAGGATCAATAGGCACATCTGGGGAATCCGAGTCTGCAGTCACGGGGTTGACGTTCAGTGCAACTGCTGTATCTGCACTCGCAGGGGTCACGTTCATGTTAACAGTAATGTCTAGATGGAGAAGTGAGTCCAAGACATGGGAATCCGGCACTCTGGTAACTTACTTGACCTGGTGAGTGACAGGGCAGAGATCAACTGGGCCAAAGCGGTGGCCAAGTCTGCCTCAGACTTGACAACCACTTTGTCAAGCTTGGATGTTGTCATAGTATACTTGTTGTTGGGTGTGAGAATAGGATGTTGGGGGAAAGCAAGCTACACAGCACAAACCCATAGATTTCTCCATGTGGAAAATTTCTGAATATGTCACATTTTCTCAGATTATTCCTGCATTTTCCCCATAATACATTTTCCCTCATGCAAAATGATAGACTATCACAGACTTTCTGTCATTTTGTTGATGTCAAAATTTTCAGTGACTTAAGAACAAAACTTATGGGTAAGCTCTTCAATTGTCACATACACGTTGATCATGTGCACACACGTACACGTACGATCGTGTTGACGTCGACGTCTGCACGTTTCATGCCACCACAACCATCCCTTTGTATTCATTGCACTTGTGCTTGGCTCCAAGGCACCTCAGGGCTTCGTATTCCAGACAAAACAGGTCATAGCAAGGCATTCACAAAAGTACGGATACAGCCACCAAGAGAAGTCTTTCGAAAGTCATGCCACAATAGATGACCAGGAAGCATCATTCTCTGCTCCTGCACATCTGCCAGATATTCACAAAGAGCCCAGAGAATGGGCAATTGACACCAACATCGCATACAGCCCAGCTCCAGGTGACGACAACGACAACGCACCCAAGTCTGACCATGCTAGTCTCTCACCTGGGCCTCTGGAGCCTTCACCACCACAGGCTGCACAAATCCCAGCGGACTGTATTGTAGAGACCTTCATTGATGCAGTGCCCCCACCTCCAATCACGTTGGATGTCGGCACTGAGCTTGACAGCAATGATGAACCACCACAAGGGATTCCTGCAATGAAGGAGAAGTCCTACATCCATTTAGCTTATCTCCAGGCAGTCTTGGGTAATGTCTTTGGCAAACTCACTTGGGCTCATGCGACCAAGCAACTTCGCAACACTTTCAAAATTCTTTCGATGGCTGGTTCACTTCCCGAATTTCCTCAGCCTGTTCAGACTCTTCAAAGCACTCGACGACGACTCGCTATTGATCCTGATGCTCATATCATCCAGTATTCAGTTTGTCCTCAATGCTGGAAGCATTATGCACCTCCAGACATGAAGGACCTTGCATCACCTGACTGCATGATTGCAGGCTGTCAGGGGAAGATCTTCACCATCAATGGAGATAATTGTATCCCAATTCTCATCAACCCCCAGGTTTCCATCATTGGGAGCTTACGGCGAATGTTTCTATGGCCTGGTTTCGCTCAGATGGTTGCCAGGAAACCTGATCAGCAGCCTGGGCACAATGACAATGAAGACTTTGTCATGGAGGACTTGTCTGATGGTGACATGTGGTATCGGTCCACGATAGGAATGACTCGACAAATTGGGAGTCAAGGCACCGTTCGTGATATCCTGATTGGTGAAGGAGGCAGTGCAAGAAAATTGTACTCATGCCGCTTTGGTTTGCAAATGACGTTGAACACCAACTGGTACATGTTCAAACACATATATTTTGTTAATCTCTAATTTCCTTAGGTTTGGGATTTTCTCTGGAAGACCACACTCGACTGGCCCCATCTATATTTCAATCAACAATCTCCTGCAGGATCAGCGAATTCAGCAAGCAAACGTCATATGCGCCTCAATAATGCCAGGGCCAAAAGAACCCACCACCGAACAAATGAATAATGCACTACAGCTGATTGTCAAGGAAGTCAGACAACTCAGGCAGGGTGAGTTCTCAGATTTGTGTGCATACCATATTACTACCCTTACCATGATCGGAGGTGTCAAAATGGAGATCTACAATGAAGAACCTACTGATGTATATGCCGACTTCATTTGTGCTAATTGTGATACTCCAGCTGCACACAAATTCAACAGTACAGCAGGCCATGGACACAATTTCCATCCTTGTCCATATTGCAATGCAAATATTGTTGATGTGAACAAGCCCTTGGGTTACAACGGGAGCGAGGATATTTCTTTCTACAGCAAATGCAACGCTGATTAAGCTTGTATTCCAGGTGCACATGACAAAGATGACTACCAGATGCTCAAGTGGTCATTCAAGTTAAAGAAGTCTGGACCACAACATCAGGAAGTGATCCTTTGTGATCACGGTGTTCGATAGACAGCATTCAATGTCATCTCTGATTGGCTTCCAGCATCAAAGACGGTTCTGGATTTCATGCATAATATATTTCTTGGTACGATTTCAAAACCACTGTTGCTGGACTAAACTACTCTCATGATGTCAGGTACAATCATGCACTTCTTTACCGAGGTCGTGTTCAAGTCATATATGCTATCGGGTGCCGGGGGTGTTAGCTCACCTAAACAATGTTTCAAAGATGTCATCAACTCTGTTCAGTGGCCAAGCCATATTACGCACCTTCCAAAGAACATAAGTACAATACTGTTCTCATTTAGGACCATCACCCAGTCATGTCATCACTTAATAGCTTGGTGAGAATCAATCGCTGAAGAAAGCTGATGAGTGGCGGCGATTGCTCTCTGTTGCACCGATTATCATGTGGTGGGCCTGGAGGGACAAATGGGATCAAATCTCGGCTGGCTCCCCACCCATCCCTGCAAATGCAAAATATGTCCCTCATCATGATCACAGCTATCGGCCTACATATTCTGCCTTGCTGACAATGTGTGCTGGTGTTCAGGTCATAGCATCTCATGCGATCTCCATAGCGCAGGCTCGTCCTGGCCAGGACTTTCTCCATCAATATTGCTTGGCTCTTCAGTGCCTGGGAATTCATCTGACCATCAACCACCATCTGTCTATGCATTACTGCAAATTCATCAATCTCTTTGGTCCTGTTTATGGCTGGTGGCTCTTCGCTTTTGAACACTTTAACAGTATGCTTGAAAAAGTAAAGCATAATGGTCATGACGGTGGCCGAATGAAGCTCACTCTCATGTGACACTGGGTTATGACACATCTGCTCTATGAATATCTTCTTGTGCTCCCTGATGATGACAAACACCAGCACAAACGAGAATACATTGACAAGATCATCCAGCAGGAAGGTCGAGAAGCTCATGGCAGCATGATGACTGAGCTAGCCATTTACCATGCTGAGGCACTTGTTGACGGCATCTCTCTTCCTCACCGTCTGGGAAAGCCGTTTGACGTGGCCCGTATTTTGCCGAATGGGATAGCCTACAGCCTCTTGCTTTGTTATATTCAGGAACTCTGGCCAGACCTCAATATCATTAACGATGCTTCTATTCAAGATGGGACACCATTCTACAGGGAAAAGGCTGTTTGTCCAGTGGCATATATACAAAAGGATGGCATTTGCTACGGTTCATCAATTAATAAGCGGACTAAAGCTGACTCACTTGCCTTCATCTTGGATGGATATGACCAGCAGATCCCTGTCGAAATCGTTGCGCTTCTCTCTGTCAAGCTAGGTGAAAAACTACCTCATGTTTGTGCCCTGATCCGTCGCATGTGCAGGGACGACAACATTCCTGAATTTCCTTGGGATCTTTAGTGAGTCCCCATATGTCATTCTTAGCCAGGTTTTGACCCTTTGATCAGTGCCAACCTCCTTGGAATTTACATCTCCTATGCTGATGCTTACCATGTTCCTGAGATCATTCCAATAACACGAATTGACAGTCCGTTGGCACTCATTCCCATATATTCCCAAGTTATTCAATGCAAGCTTTGGGTAACAGTTTCCTTTGATCATGTAAGTACTCAAGAAAAGGTACATCAATTGTTCACGACATTTGTATCTCATATAACAGACAAGCAACGAACCGGATGATTTCTATGAGGATGAAGACAACAGCAACGAGTGATGAAAGTGGCGATGATTATCTGTTTACCCATCGGAATCAGGAAAGGAGAGCTCGCTGCTGCTGCTTCCTGAATCACAGGCCTTCTCTTTCCCTTTCACCGACTTCTGGGTCTCATGTCTCTGCTTTTTGACCTTCTTACTCCCCTGGCCAATGATCTGTCGCTTCTGGCTCGCCATGAGTGCCTTCTTCTCCTCCTTGACCTTTTCTCTTTTCAGCATAAGTACTTCTGGGTCTTTGTCATCGCCCCATGTCTTCCTATTTTCAATGATCTGGCGCTCCGTGTCATACTTGAGATTTTCTTCCTTCTCCAACCACGCTTCACTCACCATCCAACATCGGGCCTTGTTTTCAATCTTGTTCGAAACCTTTGGCGGTTCATCGCAGATTGGGCCCTGTACACGCTCCACGTACCGAATCGAGTGCTCTGGATCATCAACCGCATCGACGGCCACTAGCAGGTTAATCATCTAGGGATTCCATTTGTCACTAGGCCCCAACATTATCTCACTGATGCGCACCTCCTGACTGCAGTAACTTGGCACATATGATATAAAATGGCCAGTCTTCTTGCCATTCACATACTCATCTTCATCATCTGACATGAGTTTGGCGATGAAGGCGGTGTCATACTTCAGATTGCGGTAAATGGAGTCTATCGGGAGGTTATCACATTTTCTCTTTCTGACTTCCAACTTCTGTTCTGATAATTAGATGCTTCGTCAACACGTGGAATTTGGAACGCACCCCCTTTGCACGGCTCATCAAAACTGCAGCCGAGTTCACCTTTTTCACCTCCACTGCTTGTGCATTTTCCACATCAGCTTCTGTTTCTGCCTCATTAGTGGCACAGATGATGCGCTTGTTGTCCAAATCAAGCAGCTTTGCTCAGCATAAACTTTTCTGAATCCCAAGAAACTTGTCAACAACGTGATGCTGGAAATTGTCCTCGCTGATTGTGGCAAGTGCTGACGCTGCAGATGGCATGAACTCGGCTCCGTGTCATTTCATGTAGGCGACAATCATGTGAATTGAATAGAAGTTATTGTCATGTTCCCAGGGCTCATCCCAATGAAACCTTAGAACATGCTCCTGTGTGCCGGGTATCACAGGCCATGTTGACTTGTCTGGCTCATCTGGGAACCAAGGCAGCTTCGAGACATTGGACAGCTTCGCGATTCCAAGTTTATAAGCATAAACATGGCATGTAAGTTCCTAATTGTTCATCGCTGGTCTTTAGTAGTCTGACAACAGTTCACATTGAGCATAGGATTTGTGCACCTTGAAGCCATTATCATTGTATGCCGCAAGACTCGCTTCCACTCTCGCTCGCTCAGCTTCTGTTAATCCTTCACCTTGGGATTCATCAGACTCATCTGGTTTGGGAATACGCTGGAGGATGCCGTTGTATTTGTTGGAGATATCTTCAACAACTCGCAATAATGTCCCGACCTGGTTGTCCAAATCCTGGATCTTCTTGTGAGCTTTCTGCAAGTCTTTCAACATTTTCTGATGGGCGACTTGCAGTTCCTTGATGAGTGAATCGTGCCTGGTACTCTTCTCAATCACGTTGGTGAGGCCTTGTGATGTTAATGCCAGCAGAGCTTCATGCTGAGTGACTTTCAGCAGTAGCACAGCACCTTTTGCCTTGCGAGAATTGGGTGGTGGAGCAAATGTTGGCTGGACGGGACTGCTGCTTGCGGTCGGCATGGTATTGGATGTCTGATCCATCAGTGAGACTCGTTGAGGCTAGAGGGTGTGGAAAGACTAGGAGCACTGTTCATGTAGTGAAGCAATCTCATCTTTTTATGAACATCATCAGTGACAGCGAGCAAACCAGGATCAAAGCAATTTTGATCAATAAATGAGAACAAAATGCTGTGGGAAAATTATGCGAAAATGCGGGGAAAACCTCATCAGAATGACAGAAAAGTCTGGCATTCTCTCAAAATGTTCTGGCGAGGAAATCTTGGGCAAAATCAAGGGAGAACGTGGGGAAAACTTAAGTTGTTCTTCAATTTTATCGTATGCAAAATTTTGGGGTTTGTGCTGTGCTAGAAGTGCCAAAGTTTGAATGAGCATAACTTTATATAGCTTGTGTGGGAATTTAGCTGTCAAGGAAAACAAGAAGCATTTGAGTAATGCATTACCTTGAAGGTGGTGATGCATTAATCAATGCTGCTTGAGGACACAATATGGCAGGCTACGGGGAAAATTTTAGTGTTCAATTCCTCACTGACCACAGGGACCACACCGCCAGATAATGTTACGGCAAACAAGCACAACATTTTAAAGTTAAAAATTGTATGTTGCTCACTGGTAATTACATCACCCTAATTGTAGTAATCAAGTTTCAATCTAGATGACAGGGAAAAAGTGGACAACTAGGGAGCAAGATAGGTTCTTAGATAAATACAACGCACAGTATTTTGCTGCACAGATGGATGGAAATTACAGAAAGTTCTGGCCACTTGTTCATGAGGCGTGGTTCAACAAGTACCCTGAGATCAAGACGGCGTTTCCTGATAAATTGGCAGCTGATCTTACCAAGATGGAAAAAGATCCTTTGAAGAACATAATCCAGAAATGGCAGTCAGTAAGTTTAGATCCTGTTCCTGTGATTTCATTAATGTTATCTAACAGTTACTCCATTATATTAGCAACTTAAAATGTGGTTTCGGTGGAGGCACACCAACAGAGCACGAGATGCTGAAGGGTCATCGAAACATTCTAGAAAACTGTTTGCAAAAGAGCACCTTCCGCAACAAACTGAGGTTTATTCAGATATGTTTGGAAAAGCAGAAATAGATCGCCATATTGAGGCTGCTATGATTGAACCAGAGACAAAATGGATGAAGAAGAATCGGGTGGGCCTGTGTGCCAAGATAGCCAAAGAGGTCTGGATGAAGGCGGATAGAGCGTCGAAGGATGCTGTCAATGCCAAGATTGCCGAAATCACAGAAAAATGGAAGGAGACTGGTGCACATGGAGCTGAACAGTACCTTGAGTTAGTTGTCAAACATGTCAAGTCTCATTCTCGTGCTTTCTGCTTACCTGCTTCTCCAGTGCGATCAAGGCCTGTCCGCAACACTTACGTTCATTCTTCACCAAGTTGTCAGCAGAAACAGGCTGGGTGTTTACAGTATTAATGGGGGGCCCTAATCCAGGAAAACCCAGCAGCGAGATATCAATGGGAAGATATTTCAAACCGTAGGGATTCTGGGGAAGATTGTTGATGCTGTTGCTTTCAGTTACCAGGTTGGGAGAAGTACCCTAGGCAATGAATTCAGCAATGTGCTCCCAGATTTTGACATGCTCTATATGGCTCCATTCGCTGAGTTTCTCCGAACCGTTTTTCGTGAGTTTGTTGCGAGATCCCATTTTAGCGGTGTTGCTGACTAGTATTGATGCCAGCACAAGATGTTTGTCTTGAGAGGTGTCATCCACTCAAGAAAGATGAAAGCTCAGCTCTTAATTCACCTGCTCCATCGCCAGTGTCTCTTCCCTTGGTCCCATCGCCCAACCCCACTTCCCCAGCACCACCTGCACCCTTGGCGTGTAACCCTTTGTCATTGCTATTCTCAGAGAGTGAATTTCTATTTTCAAGTCCCACTGCCGTCATCCCTGTGGCTCCGATTGCCCAGCAATTTTACTGGTGATCCTAGCGATGTGTTGTCATCTGCCAACATACCATCATCTGATGTATGGTCCATGGATATGTTATATGCCTTTCAGTCCTACCCACTGTATGCCCATGCATCAGATAGCTCCCCCAATAATTTCACGCATTTAGGCAATGTTGGTGTGGTAGACTTTTCATTTCTTGGATCAGCTGTCAAGTCCCAGCCCAGCTTCATGGATTCCAAGTCCGAGTCTGGGTTCATAGATTGTGACTCCGAGACCTGCAGGAATGCCAAGTCCACATCTGGGTTCATGTATTCTGAGTCCAAGATCAGCAGGGATGCCGAGTCCGAGTTTTGAGTCTGAGACTAGCAGGGATTCTGTGTCTGAGTCCAAGTTTATCATCATGGATTGCGAGTCCGAGACCTGCAGGAATGCCAAGTTGAAGTCTGGGTTTATGGATTCCCCAAGTCCATGTTCATCATGGATTCTGAGTCTGAGATTAGCAGGGATGCCGAGTCCGACTTTTGAGTTGGAGACTAGCAGGGATTCCAGGTCTGAGTCCAAGTTGATCATGGATTCCAAGTCTGAGTCTGTGTTCATGGATTGCGAGTCCAAGACCTGCAGGAATGCCAAGTCCAAGTCTGGGTTCATGTATTCCGACTCCAAGATCAGCAGGCATGCCAAGTCCGAGTTTTGAGTCCAAGACTAGCAGGGATTCTGGGTCCGAGTCCAAGTTGATCATGGATTCCAAGTCTGAACCTCGGTTCATGGATTCCAAGTCTGAACCTCGGTTCATGGATCTGCAGGAATGCCAAGTTCAAGTTTGGGTTCATGGATTCCAAGTCCATTGCAAGTCCAAGACCCAGTGCAGGAATGCCAAGTCCAAGTCTGGGTTCATGGATTCCAAGTCCAAGATCAGCAGGGATGCTGAGTCCAAGTTTTGAGTCCAAGACTAGCAGGGATTCCATGTCTGAGTCCAAGTTGATCATGGATTGCAAGTCCAAGATCTGCAGGAATGCCAAGTTGAAGTCTGGGTTTATGGATTCCCTGAGTCCATGTTCATCATGGATTCCGAGTCCGAGATCAGCAGGGATGCTATGTCCGAATTTTGAGTCCGAGACTAGCAGGGATTCCAGGTCTCAGTCCAAGTTGATCATGGATTCCAAGTCCAAGTCTGGATTCCAAACACAGGCTCAGTGTGGAGTCCAAACTCTCCAAGACTGAGCCCAGGTAAAATACAAAAACCATCAAGTCCACTGATCATGTAATGTTTTTATTTGTTGATGGTCCGTGCACACTTCCATGTACTTATAAGATGGATGTTGCTCAGTTTATGACCCACCTTTACATTTACTATTGAACACTCTAGGCTGCCCCTTAATAAATTTGCTAGCTGAATGGATAGACCAAGTTTGGACTCCATATCCCACAGGCTACTTACATACATTTCCAATACCTAATGTACCTTATGTACTTAATGAAAAATCCATTCAAATTTGTGTTTTCATTCAAAAATATAAGGACTGATATTAGCTTTCTTAACCATCACAGCTTCAGACTCAATCCAAGCCCATCTCCAAGTCAGACCATGAAAATTGGCCTCAGACTCACTGGAAGTTGGGCTCAGGCTCGGGATCACCTGGAGTTGGGCTCAGGATCACCTGGAGTCGGGCTCAGGATCAACTAGAGTCGGGCTCAGGATCAGCTGGAGTCGGGCTCGGGATCAGCTAGAGTCGGGCTCGGAATCACTTGGAGTCAGGCTCGGGATCCCTGCCCTTCAGCCCACCCATATAGTATGGGGCAAGTTTTGCATCCGGCGGACCCGTGTCTAACGGGTCCATTTTCCCCTTCGGCTGAGTCCACTGGCCCGTGTGGCACGGGGGCTTTTGTCATCTGCGCACCCGTGTCATTCGGGTATTGATCGCTTATATATGTGCACTCCAGTCATTGACTGTTCCTTCAGTTCCTGTGCTGGGATTCCCTTGCTTCCCGAATGTCACAGAGTCTATGACCCTTCCCATGTCTGCAGTTCCAATGACTAGCTCCACGGAGTCAACACCCCTGTCTTCAGTTTCTCTGATCCCACTAGTCGTCCCTGTAGCTCCTAATCAATCAACAGCCCCTGCTGCTTCCCCAACTACCACACCCACTGCTTCCTCAACTACTGCACCCACTGCTTCCTCAACTACTGCACCTGCTGCTTCTTCAACTACTGCACCTGCTGCTTCCTTAACTACTGCACCTCCTGATCACCATATACAGGAACCACCCACACCCGTTGATGTGCCCATTGTGAACACAGCGGAGCCACCAACATCAGAAGCCTCTTGTCACTCCTGTCGTCCAGCCATTCCATCAACTTGTGCTGACAGGATGAATGAAATTGGATCAAAGGATGTTACAAACAAAGAAAATCAGGTGGCTTCGAATGTGAATGTGCTCCCTGCCAGTCCACCCGAATGGATGTGAGCTGCGCAGGTTCATCTGTTGTCCTGTGATCTTGGTCAGGATTGGCGTATTTGCGCTGAGACCTGGGCTCGGCTGGAGGAAAAGTTGGAGTTTGGTCTTCAAGGAAAGGTAACATGCTCGCTTCTGAGTATTCTGGCATATTATCCTCACATACCATTGTAGGGTGCCCTGCCAGCAATGAAGCAGCGGCCGTGTGAATGGACCAAGTGGACGGCTAAAGCCCGTAATGGCCAGCACTGCTATTCTTCTGTGCCCATTATCAAAGAGCCAGCTGAATTTGGACATGCAGTTGCAAAGTGGTGGAATGATATGCAGCCTGCATTTCATAAGGGTTCTGGAGTATTACCGAAGAATACTTATGACAATGATGGTGACAGTGATGGGGAGGTCTGGTTGCCATTGAGGAAAGGGGGACCCAATGGTTTGTTGTCTGTGTTGACACTGCTCACTTGGTGGGGTCAGTGCTTGACGGTAGGTACGCAGTGGGAGGATCCGACAGATGACATGTGGAAAGCCACCGTCTTGGACGTCACATGCTGTTTCCAGAAGATGATGGGCGTAGAAAATGAGTCTGCGATGACAATGGCAATCGATCTACCAAACGGTATGTTTCATAGAATTCTATTGAGACATTCATTGATAAGGTAATTTATAGAGCCAAGACTCTGCGCAAGACCACAAAGTGATATGTGCGCTCCGTGTCCTTGTTTTCCCTTTCTTGGCGAAGCCTGGGTTCCATTAGCTGTCCTTTTGGTAATCTTGTTAAAAATGTAGTTGACACCTTGATGATTTACTAGTTTTCTTGGTTTCATTTCTATTTCATTCTATGTATATAATTTATGTATTGTAAGTGACTGCGTGAGTAAGGACTCGGAACATACACTGAGATAAAGGGATGGTAATGCATCATGAAAGCGGCAGTCATGCATCACACCGATGGCTAGTGGTGCATCACAACCGCAGTGGTGCATTACCATTGAACGAACACACAACCGTAAGTATCTCGAGCTGCTAGTAATGCATCACATTGAAGGGGCAGTGAACACTGTGACATCATGATGCATCAAATCAAAGGGGCAGTAAATGCGTTGTGATGCATTATCCGTTGGATAATGCATCACGGAATATCGGGGTTAGAGTACTTAGTGTGTTGAGTAATGCATCACAATGAAGGCGCAGCAGTTTTCAGGTTGCACAAGTTGCAGTAATGCTTTATCAAATATCAGGGTAATAATAGAGTATGTGTTGGAGTAATGCATCACAATGAACGCGCAGTGGTTTTCAGGTTGCACGAGTTGCAGTAATGCATCATGGAATATTGGGGTAATAGTAATAGATATCGGGATAATAATAGAGTATGCGTTGGAGTAATGCATCACAACGAATGCACAGCGGTTTTCAAGTTGCAGTAATGCATCACAGAATATCGGGGTAATAATAGAGTATGTGTTGGAGTAATGCATCACAACAAACGCGCAGCAGTTTTCAGGTTACAGGTTGCACGAGTAATGCATCATGAGTCTTGAGATGGTTTGAACGACGGTATGACAATAGTAATGCATTATTGAGGAGCACATGACTAGGTATGTGATGCATGAAATGGACAACTGCTTACTAGCCCAATATATGCATCACTGTGGGGTACTTACTACTGTATTATCATGCATCAGATCCACAGTATCGGCTGGGCATGGTGGTCGATCTGGTTCCCTCGGCCTTCCATCTACCGACCCTACAACCAAGCCAGCAAAACCCACAACCCCCTCGCTCATGTCCCCAACCAATGTCACCACACACATGCACATGGTATGAATTCGACCTCGCTGTGGTAGTCGCCCAGTCGGGAACTGGAGACCACGTGAAAAACATCCTCCTCACCATCCTCACTAAGTGTGTTGAGGTATGAGCCCCTATACACGTGTATTTCCTATTCCTATATCCGTACCATTCTTTCCTTAACTACCGAGGTCTTGACTACCGAGCCTCGGGACTCGATCATTTATTTTTACTTATATTTCATATTAGATTATCCGCGAGAGGTCTTATAGTCTTTTTCCCGGCAGGCTAACCTCAGTCGTTTACTCCTACGTGTAACGCCTGAGGTTAGTCTCCCGTTTACTATCTTTCTACTTTACTCATTACTTACTTATTTTACTTAGCTTAACCTTTGACAGGTATAGTACTGACTCAACAATGCAGTCGTTTACTCCTACGTGTAACGCCTGAGCTTAACCTTTGACAGGTTATGGGCCCTGCTTAAGCACTTCTGACCTCAAGCTCATTACACGATTACTCCATAAACTCGACTCAATAAATTTACCATGTCTGGAAATTCATCCAGCAACTCGTTGCTCCCGTTCTCGTTGCCTGAAGATCAGCGTTGTAAGGGGCATGAAAACTTTGCCAGTTGGGAGATCTACATGATGGCGCATGGTGCGCCGCGTGGACTTGTTAACTACTGGGAGAACAAAATAACTATTCCTACCGAACCGAGCGCAATCACTCAGATCCATGTCACTCAGGCGCCTGATCCTCTGGTGCCTGATACTACCGCTACCGCTCCTCTTCAAACCACTGTCGCCCCTACTACTACTCCTACTACTACAACCACGTCGACTCCACTCCATTCCCTTCACCCAAACTTCTTGGAATACCAGCTTCGCGAGAGTGTTGCGTTGTTGTCAATCCTGATTAACTTGGTTGACATCCCTGGCACGGGAATTAACTCCAAAGAGAAATCTCACGAAGCCTGGGCCTTGCTAAAGGAACAATATGGGAAACCAAGCGAAAGAACTAGGAACATGCGGGAACGTGACATAGACGAATGCAAATATTCCGAGGGCATGAAAGTTGCTGGTCTAGGGGGGCATATAGAAAGAATGAGGGCACTCAGAAAACTTGCGAACGATGCGGGCGCAATGTATGATGATGCGAGGTTCAAGACAAAACTCATTGATTCCTTCCCAGAGTCTTGGGACGCAATCTGCTCGATCTGCTACAATATGAGCAGCCTTTCCGAAGTCATATCG